>PVJH01016156.1:0-51287 GCA_004026705.1 Nesogale talazaci | reverse complement strand
TTCAATTCTAGTCCATGAAATACATTGTAAAATTTCCAAATTATGAACTTGATTCTGCCCGTTGCATTGCCCTTACATACTTGGCTTGAAGACTTATTAAGCAGGTCTTGCTAAATATTGAGTAAGGAATGATCTTTGATCTTGAGCTGTTCATAGACAGACATGAAATCAGGCAAATGGGCACATATTTGGTTAAGGGTGACTCTCTGACTTTAGACAAAATGAAATATGACTGTAGGTAAGAGAGTAAAAGTCTTGGCTTCTTTAGTCCATTGCCTCTCGGCCTCTGAGTTCATGATCATGGGGGAAAGGAGATAGCAGTGAGTGTAAGATATGAAAATAATAATAACTTATTATTTATCAAGGGGCCACAATGGTGGGCGGGAGGGATGGGGGAGAGGAGCGGACACCAAAACTCAGTAGAAAATAAATATCTAGAACACAATGATGGCAACATCTTTCCAAATGTGCTTGAGCAACCAATGTATGGATTGTTACAAGAGCTGTAAGGGCCCTTGATCAAATGTATAAGAAAGAAGGAAAAGAAAAAGAGGGACAAACTTAGGGGTCATAATACATAGCATCAGCCCACTACCAAGCATGATGAAACACACAAACAGCACAAGGCAAAATAGAGGACTGGCATCTCCTAAGAACAAAACAGGAACCATCATGTCACTTGCTACACACTAACACTTTCTGAGTTGATGAGTTTCCTCATCCAACCTCTGTGACCTAGAGCATAGTGGGAAGAAACACTTGATTACTTCCATACCAACTGATATGAGAGAAAGGTGATCTGAAAGAGCAGTTCTGAGAGAGCTGTATGCTTGCCTCTCTCTTACAGAGATGATACTATTGTTTTTTTTTTGGGGGGGGGGGCATCACTGCTCTCCGGTGGTGGGAGTAGGAGGTCCAGTCCCACTGCTGGAATTGAACCTCCGTCCCAGTGGGCCGCAGTCCTGCGCACAACCACTACGCCACCGGGGCTCAGCTCCCAGAGATGGTACTATTAACGAAGATAGAAAAATCCCATTTTCAGGGCACAAATTCCATGTGTGCTTGTAACCCAGAGTGTTTTTCAAGCACATCCTATTCAAAAGAATATTGGGTTGGGTGAGAAATCATACAGCCACTGAACTGTCTGCACATCCTGTGTGCAGGACATCCTGTAACGTTACAATGAAGAGATTTGTTGAATGACCAGGGATGGTCTCAATCAGGAGAACATCCAAGTTCAAAGTGAAGACGGCCATTCTGCTGGATAAGAAAAAAGCCAGCCCTCAACTGTAAATTTAGAACAGCAGCTACAAAGTCATGACTGGTTGAAAGATCATCCGGGAAGTTGAACGTGGGCTATCTTAGCACAGGGACTTAGTGGAGACTGCTGGATAAGATGGATATGAGATTACATAGTTGATTAGGATTACATATCAGTATGTGGACACACTCTTCAGTTAATTACGGGAGCATCACAGGCCCTTGGCAGGGAAGATTTTTCTGGGAACGTGCTATCAAAACTGCTTTCTCACGCAAATCTGGCCCTGGGTGTCTATTGTAAAGATTTATCATGTACAGCTAGACATTTGGGGTATAGAGTAATGTATCCTTCATTTGTTTGAGTTGAGGGTAAAGAGCTCACCCCTGAGGATAGATTCGACATCGACCAGGCAACAGAGAACAGCACACGTTAGAGAAACCGTTGCTAGAAAAGGCAACTTTACATTACAACATGAACTCTCGACTCATGTGAAGACTTTAAGATGGCATCAAGTCTCCACTTTCAGATTTCTCTATTCGCACTTAGGAAGTTCTTCTGATTTTAGATGGCCACACTGCATTCATAACAGGGAAGTTCTTCTGATTTTAGATGGCCACACTGCATTCATAACAGATCCTTGGTCAACCCCAGCAGCAGAGCTGTTTTTTTCCAGTAGTGAGTCTTCTGTGTAGGTGCCAAGTTACCCATACACTCTTGCACAATCCTCTTTTGGATCAGAGATGTGAACTTTTCTAATGTCTGGCTGAGGCTAAGAGGGTTGTTTGTGGTTGTGCAATGGAGCAGAGTTGACTACTCCGCAGATCATGGCTATGGAACTCCCCATCACCCTGCACTAGCCAAGAGGGAGGCTGGCCCAGTGAACTGCCTGATCATTAGAACTTTGGCAAAGAGCAGGAGAGGCACTCCCTCAGAAACTTTTGCATCAGGATGATAATTCACAGAGCAATCTTGAATTTTCACCCCTATGCTATTCCGATACTTGCGAATTTGTTAAATGCTTGTTGTGTTTAGTAAAATATCCTGAGAATGAATTTTTAAAAGTTAGTTTTATAAGGCATTAGGACAAAACTCTTGAGTTCCTTTTTTGGAGGGCAGGAAGGTGGAAATGGAGAGGGTTTTCTTCTCTCTTGCTCACTTCTCTTGTCACAAATGATGCATCTACTTATTTCTTTTTATTTAGATGACTGACTTGTCAATGTATTATCTTTAGGTACATCACACATTTAATGTGATTCAATTACACTTGGTTTGATTATTTGGATTTTTATGGGTTGGGTTTCTGTAATAACTACTATTTTGAACGAGGCTAGTTTTGGTCTTAATATTGACTAGAGAGGAAAGTTTGGGTCTTACTATTTCATTAGGAGAATAGACTGGGTCTTTAGAGCCAAATAGACCACATTTGAATTCTCTCTTTGCTGGTTTGGAGCTATGTGCAAGATACTTACCTGGGGTAAGATACCTACTTGGACTTCAGTTCCAACATTTTTCATATGGAGGTATGATATGGCTTTATATCTAGTAGAGGTTCAACAAATACTAATTCCTTAATCTTTATAAACTACTAAAGAAAACATTGCCCTAAAACTTAGGATTGCTCCTACTCTATAACAGAATTACATTTTCACTCCATAAAACAAGAATAATAAGTAAACTTTTGAATATAGCTATCTTTAACTATATAAACATTATTGGAGGAATGGCTTCACTGGGTCTCTAGAATTTTTGGAACTCTTTCACTGTTTTAAATCATGGCACTTTGCTCTCTCATGGAGAGACATACCTAGTGGACTACTTTCAATTTGCACATGCGAATGATTACATTTAATGCTTATTAATTAACCTAATTATAAGTTAATGTCGTAACTTGGTTTGAATTATTTTCCAAATATATATATCTAACACATATAAAAGGATGACTCCAGCAATAGAGAGTCCTGTCCTTCCATGAAGATCATAGACAGACATTTTCTTCTCGAAGAAGTGCAGTGCAATATGTCAAGAAGATGGAGCAGGGTGAACTTTGGAGGTATGTCTCAAAGGGGAAATTCTTCAGAGGACATATATATATTATAAGCTACTCATGATATAAGTCAAATGTTTTTTTAAAATATCCTTTGGAAGAACAAATACCTCATCTGCTGGTAGGACACAGTCTCCATAGTAAACTCAGTGGAAAGATATTTGATGAGGTCTGGACCAGGGTCAAGTATGCAGGGAAGTGTTGGAGGTGGAAGAGCAGCACACAAGAAACAATGGGATGTTTGAGATGAGGCAGGGAAACAGGTGCCACATGCCAAAGGGTGGCTTTGCAGAAAGATATAGGAGGTGATACAAATTTAAACAGGGAGCTTGTACCTCAGAAAAGATCTCTTGTTAGATGCATAAATATCACTTTTGTGGCAAAGCAAATCACTACTCACTGTAAATTTTTTTGTTTCCTCACCTCAGTATTTTCTATCATTTTCACCGCGGTTTCTCTCTCCCTAGCACTAATTATATTCTAATATTCTCTACACTTTATTTTTCAGTTTTGTTTATTGGCTCTCTCCCTTATCTCGAAGGCAAGCTCACTACAGGCAAGTATGCTGTTCATTTTGACTTTTGTTCAAAAGACATGGCATCCATGACATAAGGACACACATTATGAAATTGCCTCAAATAAATACATGCCCACATGAATCAGTTATCTCAGAGTAAAATCATGGTATCTTCTAGGAGAAGAAAATAATGCATACTGTGTTAATTCTATTCAATGGATTTATTAAGTTACATTTACACACATAAACACTAGAAGGATATAGAGTGGATGAAAGTTCTCTAAAAACAGAGAACACTGATTCTAAAATACTCATATACTTAGAAAAAAATCCTTCGAGAGTAAATCCTTTGTTGTATTTTGTTTGGGGCATTTTTTTTTGTTTTTGTTTGCTAGATAACTTTTCTTTCCAGAAGAAAACATTAATGATACTATTTGTGTGCATTTAATGCATAGAAAACTGGCAGTAAACATGTCATATAAATAAAAAGAACATTTGCTTATGCACACGCTTTGTATTCAGCAATCTTGTCGGGAAGGTAGCCATCATGGAAGGTTTAATAGAACAAAGTGTTCTTATATTGAGGGAGTACTTGAGTGGAAGTGAAGGCCAAATGTCCATCTTCTACCTTTATACTAAACCTACAAATATATACACATAGTTATAGTTCCCCATAATCCTATGTAAACATATTTATATAGGTACATGTCTATACTTGGACCTCTATAAATGCCCTCTGCCTCACAGTTCTTTCCTCTTGGAATGACATTGCCCTTGATCAAGGCCTACCAGGCCTCTTACAACCCTCTTGCCACTGATTTTGGATCACTTGCTGTTCCCTTGTCCCTGGGTGTATGAACACCATTCTCCTTTCCCCCACCTCCCTGTCTCCCATGACCCCCCAGAACCATTGGTCCTTTTTTTTTTTCCTTCAGATTGTTTATCCAGCCTATCTTCTCTAGATAGACCTGCAGAAACAATAATATGTACAAAAACAAGACAGAGCAAAACAAAGAAGCAAAGCAAAACAAAACAATGACAGCAAAACAATGATTAAAAAAAAGAGCCTGTAAATAGTTCAAGGTCTATTAGTTGACATTTAGGAGTGTTTTCCAGTCAAGTCTGATGGGGGGGGGCACCCTCTGGCTCCAAAGACTATTTTTGGTACCCCTTTGGGACCTCCTTGCTCTGCTTCTCTTGTGGTTCTGTTCCATGTCCTTGGTGTTTTGCCTTGGCCTGGGGGGATCAGATCGGGGGCAATTCCCACACTGTGAAGACAAAGCATGTGCAAAAGCAAATGTGGTAAAGGAAGATGGTGCCCAGCTATCAAGGATATAGCATCTGAGGTCCTAAAGGCTCAAAGGTAACATCTAGCTGAGAAGCAACAAAGCCCACAGGGAAGAAGCACACCAGCCTATGTGATCAAGAGGTGTCGAAGGGATCATGTACCAGGCATTAAAGAACAGAAAATCATTTTGAATGAGGAGGAGTGTGGAGTGACCCAAAAGTCCATCTGTGGACAACTGGACATCCCTTTACAGGGCAGTCGTAGGAGAAGACAAGCCAGTAAGAATGCAGTGCAGCAAAGATGAAATGTACAATTTTCCTCTAGTTCTTATATGCTTCCTCCCATCTACTATCATGATTCCAATTCTACCTTACAAATCCTCTGACTAGACCAGTGGATGTACACTGGTACAGATAGGAACTGGAAACAGAAGGGTTCATGAGGGAGAGGGCAAGGGTGGGAGGGGAAAATGAGGAGCTAATACCAAGGGTTCAAGCAGAAAGCAAATGTTTTGAGAAAGATGGTGGCAACAAATGTACAAATGTGTTTGACACAATGGATGCATGTATGGATTGTGATGAGTTCTACTGAGCCCCCAATAAAATGATTTTTTTAAAAAAGGAATAAAAAGAACAGAGATCGAGGCAGCATTTTGACCTCCAGGACCTGAAAAGAATGCATAAATATTAGGAATAGCTACAATAGGGAAGAAACTCACACAAAGACTTCAATTCAGGAAAGATAACCCCGCCTCCATTGCTCTCACAACCTCCTGCAGTGGAGTCATGACAGTGAAAAGGACCTGATCCATGAATAGGAAAAAAACTATATTTACAAGCAACAGGATCTCTCATATAAGCAAAAGGAAAGAAATAGAAACCTTTTCTCACACTATATTAAAGTGAAGTTAAAATTGGTGTTAGATCTAAATGTAGTAATCCAAACGATAAAACTCTTAGAAGAAAACATAGGTGGTAAACTTTTGTGACCTTGGATTAGTCTTTGTTCTCTTGGATGTATGTGACATCCAAAGTGCAAGAACCCCCAACAAAGGTAAATACATGGCACTTCATCAGACTTGGGGGGTGAACGGTAGAGGGTGTGCTTGAAAAGATATCATCAAGAATGCTAAAAAGACGACATAAGTATGAGAGATAGCATTTGCAAAACATATCTCTGATAAAGGACTAGGATCCAGAATACAGAAGAACTCTTATAACACAACAAATAACCTAATTTAAAAATAGGCTCCAAATAGAAAAAAGTACTTAAATAGACATTTTCTCAAAAGAGCAGATACATAGATATTCATTCAGCATATGAAAAGAAGTTCAATGTCAATAGTCTTTAGGGAAATGCAAGTTAAAAACTGAAGTGGGATACTATTTTATGTCTACTCACACCAGCCTACCCCATTGCTACCAAGATGCTTCTGATTCATAGCTACTCTCTATCTGTGGCTATAAATCTTTATGAGCACAGATAATCTCAATGTCCTTCAGGGGTGTCGCTCTTGAGTTTGAACTGCCAGTTTTGCAGTTAGTGGGCAAATGCTTTCACCCACTAGGTTGCCTGTTATCAGAAAAATGGAAAATTACAAAGTTTGGAGAAGATGTGGAGAAATTGGTGTTACTCCTGTTGGAAATATAAAATTGCTTTGGAAAAAACAATTTCTCAGAAGGTTAGAGCTATTGGAGATATGACATCCACTCCCTAGATGAGAGCGCTGCAGAGGACAACCCTGAGAATACAGCTCAGAGACAGCAGCCGGTCTGACCCGCAAGGAGCACAACAGACCAGCGCTGGGTGATGGGAGCGAAGCCACCAAGTCCCTGATGAATCCCAGTCATAGACTTCTCACTTGCGGCAGGGGTGGGGGCGCCTCATATGAACTGGTTGTGGATGACACAAAAGGAGGCCACAGGGACAGTCTAAAGGCAGAATGGGGCCTGGGGCACTAGACCCCACCATTCCTGTCTGCAGGAATAACAATGGGGACTTTTAGGGTGCTCATCTTTCAGACACAAATGCTGAAGATTAAAGGGGGATAGGTGTTGTTAGGTGAGTGGGACCCGGGATATGGAACCCTGAAAGAAATGGGGACTGTACTGATGGATTATGTGATGCCCTTCTTTCTATTTAACAGAGAGATGTTCATCTATGTGTCAGGGTCCCTGTTACACTTGTAACTATCTTTATGGGTTTTATTTGTGTGTGTGTGTGTGTGTGTGTGTGTGCTAACCTACACAGTTTAGGCAATGTAAGGGAATCTTAAGGAACATCCGCTGGACCCATGGTTCCTGGAGGGCCTGGGAGAGGGGAGGAAGGGAGCTCAGTGGGGAACTAACAATGATGGGTACAGGAGAATAGTAAGTGTTCTAAAACTGATGGTGAGGAGGGTGTAGATTTTCTGGTCATATTTGATCAATCAAATTGTATCTGAGAGGGTACAGGTGAACAATGTAAATATAATAGCAAGGTAGGGAGAAAAAAAAGCAGAAAGAAAAAATATATAAATGTATGTATATTTATTTATATGTGTGTATATATGCAAATGCAACAAGGAAAGAAATGGAGTTTGAGCCTCTACTAAATCTTGCCTCAGTACAAGAAAAGTTTGTTCTAATATGTATCAATGATGATATGTACTTTCCTGACACTATTGCTAAAGCAAAAGTAGGTATATAAGCAAATGTGGTGAAGAAAGCAGATGGTGTCCAGCTATTTAAAGATATAGCATCTGGAGTCTTAAAAGCATGTAGTTAAACAGGTGGCCATCTAGCAGGGAAGTACCTAAGCCCACATGGAAGAAGCACACCAGCCTGTGTGATCATGAGGTATCAATGGGGTCAGGTAGAATGCACCAGAAGACCCCAAACAAACAAAAAAGCAATCAAAAAGCAAATTTCTGAGAATTGGGGTGGGTGGGAGGTTCGAGAAGAGACCCAAAATTCATCTCTGGACAGTAGGACATCCCCTCACTAAAAGGTAAAAAGAAAGGGATAAGTCAACAAAGATGCACTATAGCGCTGGTGAGACGCAACATTTTTGTGGTTCCTTGAGGTTTCCTCACTTCCCACTATCATGACCCCAGTCTTGCCTTTCAATTCTGGCTAGGCCGGAGCATGTACACTGGTATAGATAGGAGCTCACACACACGGAATCCAAGTCAGATAAACCCCTCAGTAAAAGAAAAGGGAGCAGTGATACCAGGAGAGTAGGGGTAAGATGGAGAGAAGAAGGAGGAAGGGGGAAGCAATTGCAATGATCTGCATATAACCACTCCACTCCCACCCCCAGGGCAATGAACAATAGAAACTTTTGAGGATGGGAGACAGTGTTAAGATATGGAAGTAATCATAATTTTTAATTTATCAAGGGGTCCTAAAGGTGGAAAGGAAAAGGAGGAAAAAAAGAGGAGCTGGTACCAAGGGATCAAAGAGAAAGTGTTTATAAAATAATGATGGCAACATCTGTACAAAAATGCTTGATACAGTTGATGTATGGATTGGTAGAAGAGCTGTAAGAGCTCCAATATAATGATTTTTTTTAAAAAAGAGAAGACAAGAAGAAGGACAACTATTTGACAAAGTAGAAAAGGTGAAGAAAAAAATGAGGGAAATGCTGTCAGTCATCCAAACAGATGAATTTGAAAAATCTTTCCAAGAATGGAATCATAGATTTAACAAATGTACTAATGTAATGGAGAATACTTTGAAGGTGATAACGTTCTTTCATAAAAAAAATTCAGTACATAGCTTTGAAAAAAATCCATTTTTTGTGTGGTGCCCCCTCATAGTAGCCAAAACATGGAAACAAACCAAATGTCCACAACTGATTGATGAATAAATAGACCATGGTAAATGCATAAAATGAAATGTTATTGGGAATAAAGAAAAATGAAATATTGATATATATTGTGACACAGATAAACTTTGAATATATTATGCTAAGTGCAAAAAAGCTAGTTACAAAGGACCATATATATGTGTTCAATTATGCAAAATGTCCAGAATAGGTAAGCTTTATAGATGTAGTAAGTATAGTAGTGTATTAGGTAGGATTCTCTGGAGAAATTAGACCAGAACATTTATGATTTTATGGATGGATAGACAGATAGATATAGGCTTATATAACTAGAAGGAATATAACAGTTAATTAGTCCACACGGTATTAAATAAGGTCCAGTTCAACTCATTTCCATGAAACGGTTAATATACTGGAAGTCCTTCAACTCACGTGGGCTGCCATATCAAAGGTCCAGGATGCAGACAGCAGAGTCATAACGGGGCGAGGCAAGCAGGGTCTTCCCACAGACAGCAGGCAGCAGGATAAGTGGCCAACAGTCAGTTAGTTGCTCAGGAGCTTGGTGAAGCAGGTCTAGTTGTGATGTCAAACACAAGCAATGCAAAGCGACAGAATCCACCAGCTTCAAGCTCAAACGAGGCAACAGAATATACCAGCAGCGTGCAAAGCAGGTCTCAAAGGAGCTTCAAGCTCTAGCAACCTGATTCAGAGACTGGCCTGGCCCCCAGGTGGTGTAGCTCACAGGATGAGGCAGAAACCTAGCTACAGCCATAGCAGAAACTCTCCAGCATACTCTAATCACCAGAGAGCAAGAGAGATGGCAGGTGAGGTCTCGTAGAGCCAATTTTCTCTTTGTCCTCCAAACAAATTGTAACCCGATTAATCCCACATGCTCCCATTGGCCAGGAGGACACAATAAATCTAACCAGAACGGTCTACCACTTGCCAATGTTGCACCTTACACAATTCTTCAGTCATGTATAATTTTCAGTCATTAATGAAAAAATACACCTAACATCATGCATCTATCATACATATAAATGAAAACACACTGAATCTGATTGTATCAGGTACATTGTACGTGAACAAAGGCAAGACAGTCAATAAGCATGTATAAAGAAGAAATACAATCACAAACCTCACTTTAGCAGTTGATCATGAGGTTGTAACTGGTAGGTAGAACTACCTTATTCTACTACTCATTCTGTATTACCTTTACCCTCAGCCAGCACTTCAGCTGACATTGTTCATTTATTTAATCAATACTATTATTTTTTTACAGAATATACCTGCACTATGATGCCCATTAGAGCCCTGGTGGCCTAGCAATTAGGCATTGGGTTTCTAACTGTAAATTCAGAAGTTTGAAAGTCACCATCCACTCTGTGGGATAAAGAGGAAGCTTTACACTACTGTAAAGAGTTACAGTTTTGGAAATCCACGGGAGCAGCTCTGCCCTGTCCTATAGGGTTCATATGAGTCGGCATCTTCTCCATGGCAGTGAGATTGAGTTGTGTGTGTGTGTATGTGTGTGTGTGTGTGTGTGTGTGTGTGAGTGAGTGTTATGATGCCTGTTAAGAAGCAGCCATGGTAGCGCTGTAAGTGAAGTTTTGAGCTGCTAGCCATGAGGTCAGCAGTTTAAACCCACCGGGTGCTTCCTGGGAGAAAGATGAAACTGTGTGCTTACTCCCATCAAGAGTTAGAGTCTCAGATACCCTGTACAGGTTTCCGTTCGATGGCAATGGGGTTTGGGTGTGATGCCCATTTGGGAAAAAAGAGATTATTAGGAAATGGTTTCTTGAGAAAGTAGTCTACTAATAAAAAAAACTTTTTTTTATATTAGAAAAGAAATTGGTCTGAGGTCACACAGCTAGTCAATGACAGAGCAAGAATTTGAACTCAGATACGCTTAGTTCTAAATTGCATCACGATCTAGGATATCATGCCTGCAGCAGCAGCACTCTGCCTAAGAATTAAAACCGAGTGATTTTGTAATTAGGGAGATCTACTTGGGCTGAGTAACTGCATAAAGAAGATGCTAATTTGGCCTGAGCCCCGGTGGCGTAGTGGTTGAGTGTGGGACTGCAGCCCACTGGCTTGGCGGTTCAAATCCAGCAGCAGCTCTCCAGGAGCAAGGCTGGGCCTCCCACTCCTACCAGAGGGCAGTGATACCCACCCCCCCAAAAGATGCTAATGTATGGGCTGATTGAAATCTGGAAGGCATGCCCAGATTTGTTACAGGTCTGCCTACAGCTGAGTCCCATTTGATAATTTTATCAATTTTGTAAATAAAGATACAAAAGACTGAGCTAACAGAGAGGTCTGTGGGGTGAGTCCCAATCCCAATTATGTGGCCCCACCCCCACCTCCCAGAAGAATGTACTTCAGGGGACAGCACTAAAGCTACAGCTTAGGGAGCAAGACATGTCTGATGAGAGCACACAGGAGCAAATGATGAAGGGGAGAGAGAGTGAAGCACTTCCTGGCCCACGCAGTTCTGAGGATGATAATCAGACACAGGGCAGTCAATGCACAGAGCAGATCATAGAGCCGGCTGCACCAGGAGACACACCATCCCTCACTGACCCATAGCCCTACAAGGAAAACACTGGAGACCCAGCGCAGGAATTAAGCCTGATCTGACCCCAACACACCAGGGCAAAACACTAAGGGCATGCAACAGAGCAGCAAGGAGATCAAAGCAATGGCATTTCTGAGGAATATAAAACATAGACTTTGAGTCCATCAGAATCAACTGGAAAACATTTATAAAGGTCAACAGACAGACCTGGAACTATTCATAGACTTTTCTTTTTTTTTCAGTGTGCATATTTTTTTTCAGTGTGCATATTATTGTCTCTGCAGGTCTATAAGATAGGCTAGATAAACAATCTGGAGGAGAAAACAACAGGACCAACGGTTTCGGGGGGACATGGGAGAGGGGGCGTGGGGAAAGGGAATAATATTCATACACCTAGGGACAAGGGAACAACAAGTGATCAAAAATCAGTGGCAAGGAGGGTGTGAGAGGCCTGTTAGGGCTCGTTCAAGGGCAATATAACTGAGAAGAATTACTGAAACCCAAAGAAAGACTGAGCATGATAGTGGGGGAAAAGGAAAGTAAAAGGCAATAGAGGAAAGAACTAGGAGGCAAAGGACATTTATAGGGGTCTAAATACAGGCATGTATATATGTAAATACATTTATAGATAATGATAGGGGAAAAGATTTGTTAGATAGTAAGGCAGCAGATGGGCGTTGGGCCTCCACTTAAGTACTCCCTCAATGCAAGAACATTTTGTTCTAATAACCTAACATTCTGTGCTCACCTTCCCTGACAGGATTGCTAAAGACAAAATGGGACTGTGGTCTTAAAGGCTTAAGGATAAACAAGCAGCCATCTAGCTGAGAAGCAACAAAACTCACAGGGAAGAGACATATCAACCTCTGTTATCATGAGGTGTCAATGGGATCAGGGATCAGGCATCAAAGACCCAAACAAATCATATGGATGTGAATGTGGGGGAGGGTAGAGTGGAGACCCAAAGCTCATCTGTAGAAGAGTTGGACATCTGTGAGAGTACAATATAGCACTGATGAAACACACCACTTTCCTTTAGTTCTTAATGTTGCCTCTCCCCCACTATCATGATCCTGATTGCACAAACCTGGCTAGATCAGAACATGTGCACTGGTACAGAGAAGAGCTGGAAACATAGGGAATCCAGGACAGATAAACGTCTCAGGACCAATAATGAGAGTAGAGATAGCAGGAGGGAAAGGAGGAGGTGGGGGGAGAAAGGAGGAACCAACCACAATGATCTACATTAACACCCACCCCACCCTTGTCCCTTCCCCAGGGGAAAAGAAGGCGAAGGGCGACAGTGAACTGTGTGAGCCATGAAAAAAATAATTTATAAATCATCAAGGGATCATGAGGCAAGGAGGGTGGGCAAGGGGTAAGTGAGCTTATACCAGGGCTCAAGTAGAAAGAAAATGCTTTGAGAATGACGATGGCAACATATGCACAAATGTGCTTGATAAAATGGATGGATGTAGGGATTGTGATATGAGCTTGAAGAGCCCCCAGTAAAAAGATTTTTAAAAGGTGGGAGCAGGCTGACCATAGTTGTTGGCACAAATTTAGAAGTGCTAATTAGTATCTTCAAGGAAAGATGCTGGATTCAGCCAGAACTCATCAGTATAAACTATGGACTGAAATTAATACAAGATGCAGAGAGGAGTGGCTTGACACGAATCAGTATGAAAAATGCTCAGATATTTAAATGGCAGCAAAGTAAAGTAAGGTCAAGAGGAGCTAAACGTGTGAGTCCATAAAGCTGACAAGTTCTTATTCTGCCTTCAAAGAAATATCGGGTCCAGAAAAATGAGTCAAGTTGTACTTCTGG
The DNA here is from genome assembly GCA_004026705.1 of Nesogale talazaci. Taxonomy (NCBI): domain Eukaryota; kingdom Metazoa; phylum Chordata; class Mammalia; order Afrosoricida; family Tenrecidae; genus Nesogale; species Nesogale talazaci. Next base: position 37,961 of record PVJH01016156.1, on the reverse strand, counting down.
CCACTGATCTTGTGAGATAATTCATGAAGCATTTTGATCGTTTGGGGGAAGCTTTTGTTAGGAAGAATATTAAAAAAATTTTTTAAATGGAGTATGTTTAGAGGAGAGAGATGAGAAGAGTAAGGAGGATTTCACATGAAGACTTGGGAATGACTCACTTGGAACAAATGCACTTAGGGCAATAGGAAGTGAGAAAAGATAGGTGACGTGTGTTAGGACTGATGGTTTCATATCGTTTTAGTCCCTCAAATGAACAGAATGAGGACTCACATGAAACCACATTATGCAAGTGGCCTCAACTGCCCAACTACTATCTGCCTGTTACATAACCCCATGGTCACATGACTCTATCTTGTTTCTGAGGCTGCAAGTTGTATCCCATGAGTGGTCGGTGGTGGACTTGAGTTGCTGACTTTATGGTTAGCAGCTCGACACTTACCCAAGAGCACCATCAGGGGTCTAAGGAAAGTATAGAATTCCAAGAATCGCCTACACGAACTTTCATGGAGTGGCCCAACCTTCTCTCAAAATCGATGTCATTTGATGTGTTTGTGTAGGTTGATTGTACTTGTGAGATCATTTGACTCATGTTCTCTCTGGAATGAATCCATCCTGAGGAGTGTTGTGTTGTGAAACTTTGGAATAATTCAAAGTCAGCAGGAATTCATATCTTTGTGGAGAGTAAATGTCTGTCCAACAGCATTTCAGGATCTGCACATTCAATGTTTACAAAAGCAAACAGCTTCACTCATATTCTCATTCTTGTTTTATTTTAAACAAGACAGTGCCAGAGTACACAAAAGCAGATAGCCTGGTTTCAGATTTTCATTCCTGCATTGGGATTTCAATATGCCTCCCATGCGAGCAGATGCCTACCACAGATTGAACTACTAAAACATGGAACTTACCGTGTAATTTCTAAATAGTATTTAATCTTTAGGCAGATACATGTCTGCAGGTTGCCTGCTTGTTTTATTGTCCTGTAGTAAACCAGTGACTAACAGGTGATATGTGATATGTTGAAAAAAATATCTGCTTGGCTTCAGTCTGTAAACACCACACAGTTTAAGTCTTGGGAAGAAGACAAAGGCAATTGTCTTTAGTGTCAATAAATTCTCGTCTGATTTGGTATAACTTTAGAGTACCCAAACCTGAACTTAATTACTAATCAATCCATTCATTCTAGGAAACAAACAAATAAGTACAGATTTTGAACAATGAGGCATGTAATGCTCTTAGAGGAATTAACAGAAGGAATATACTTAGATTAGAAAGTCAAGGAAAAGACCTAATTTGGTGATTTTAAAACCAAGGGCTGGGGCTGAGCCCCGGTGGCTTAGTGGTTGAGTGCGGGACTGCGGCCTGCTGGCTTGGTGGTTCAAATCCAGCAGCAGCTCTCCAGGAGCAAGACTGAGTAGCTCTCATGACCACCAGAGGGCAGTGATGCCTCCCCCCCAAAAAAACCTGAGGGCTGAGTAATAGGAATGAATGGACTCTAGAGGAAGACAGTGACCTCCAAACCCCACGAATGGGAGGGATTTATATTAGTTTATTTCAGGCACATATAGCACAGATGTACAGAGAGCGTCAGGGTGGCAAGTGTGTAAATGAGGGATGGCTAAGGTTGGAGTGTTGCTGTTGCTATGTGTGCCACTGAGTTGATTCCAGCCTGTAGTGCTTCTGTGCACAACAGAAGGAAGCACACTTCCGTCCTGCACCATCCTCACAACAGCTCCTGTGTTTGCTCCCATTGCTGCAGCGACTGTGTTCTTCCATCTCCTGGACGCCCTTCCTTCTTTTCCCATCCCATCTACAGGTGAGCGTCATAAGGGAATTGGAAGCTTTGGAAGCGTATCTGGGAAGCAGGAGTTACCCACTGGAATGGGAAATACACGTGGCTATTAAGTGACATCAAGTTGGCTCCCACACACAGGGAGATCCTTGTAGACCAGAGTAAAAGGCTGCTCTGTCCTTTCCTAGCCACACAGCTGTCGCTACATTTGGAAACCATGTCCATCGACATCTGGCCAACCCACTATGGCAGAATTTATGCTAGTAAAAATGCAATGCTGGATTATTTGATATCCCTATGGACCCATTTTGAAGTTTATTCAGTTTTAATATTTGATGTCTTCTTTTTAAATGAGGTTTTCCCTGTGTCTTGTATAGTAAAAAAAAAAAAAACGCACAACCCCATTCTCATGAAGTCAATGCTGATTCCTAGTTACCTGAGACAAAGTGGAACTGTCTCTGGGTTTCTGGGACTTTAAATCTGTCAGGGGACATTCAGTCTCAGCTTTCTTTTACAGAGCAGCTGGTGGGTTTGAACCGATGACTTTGTATTAAAAGCACATCATTAATGTTAGCAGTGCTCCTTTAAGCTTGTTCTAACACCAGCTATTACACCCATGACTTCTAGTAGCTTAAGATACTACTTTGATGGGGATGCAATGGGAACAATCCATACTTCCTTTTCTCTAGGTATAACGATGTTACAGATATTGTTTAGGAAAATTTACAAAATGAAAAATATCCTAGGAAATATTAAAGACATTAGTCAGCCCAATACTCTAGCTCAGTCATTTTCAACCTGTGGGCTGTGACCCTCTTGGGGGTTGAACGACCCATTCACAGGGGTATCCTACATATCGGATATTTACATGATGACTCATAACAGTAGCGAACTTACAGTTATGAAGTAGCTACAAAAATAATTTCATGGTTGGAAAATCGATTACAAGGATGTACATGTAACCTCCTCCCCAGAGGATGGACAACAGAAAAGTGGGTAAAGGGAGACATCGGACAGTGTAAGATATAACAAAATAACAATAATTTATAAATTATAGAGGGATCATGAGGGAGGGGTGCGGGGAGGGAGGGGAGAAATGAGGAGTTGATACCAAGAGCTCAAGTAGAAAGTAAATTTTTTGAGAATAATGAGGGAAACAAATGTACAAATGTGTTTGACACGATCGATGGAAATATGGATTGTGATAAGAGTTGTACAGACCCCCAATGAAATGATTAAAAAAAAACACCAAAACAACAACTGGAGTTGCTCACCATCAAATCTTCAAAGACATAAAAAAGAAGTGCTCTAAACCTGGGCTTATCCTTGAGTATATCGGGAGTTGATTCCTATTCACAGGGACACTATTGGACAGAGATGAATGCCCTCCTGGGTTTCTGAGATGGTAACTCTTTACAGGAGCAGAAAGCTTCATTTTTTTTCCCATGGAGTGACTGGTGGGTTTGAACTGCTGATCTTGCAACCAATGCATAACCATAGAAGGCACTAAATGCATGTTCTGAGTGCATTAATAAATGATAAATTTGCAGTTGTAGTCTTTAAGCATATTAAAAAACCAATCACCTGTTGCTAAATTAGTCTTCCACTTGGAATTCATAGAACCTGGTAAGTCAAAAGTAGTTGTAAGAACTTCAGCAAGGCAAGTTACTATCACTAGTTGCCTGTACTAGAGGCTGCCAGAGAATATGGGGCCAGTCACAGAACACAAGAAATCCACTGTTTCACTTCATGACTTAAACATCGAATACAATATAGTTCCCTCAGAATTTTTCTGTCAGTTGTCAACAAAGTACTTCTGCGAGACTGATAACTTGTGTTCAGATTTTTGACATCCCTTATTTTTGTCTGCAGCAAAATCTAAATCGCAAGTGCATGTGTAAGTCACAGCATCCTAATTTGTGCAATACGTTACAGTGATTTATACTACCTCTGCAATTCCATGACACTTTCTGGGTGGTAAAATAACAACCAGACTCTATCCTTGTTCAGAAAAGAATGAAAAGACAAGGAAAGTGATAAATCACCATCCTTTCTAGTCACCACTGCCAATGGCAGTGCTTTCCCTTAAATAACATGACCTTAAAAATTCCCTTAAAATGTGAAGTAATCATTATTTCTGGGTAAGAACCAGTGAACACAATTTTAAAATTCACTTTGAGATGGTGCCACTTTTTAATTAAGGCAAAAGGGGACACATGTGCCGCTTGTTTCTCTGGTCTCTTTGTCCCAGACGAGGCAGTGTTGTCCCAAACCCAGGTCTCCAATGTGCAGTTCTCCACTGTGGGAAGTCCGTGACTTAGTCCTAAGATGAAAAGATCTAGGCAGCTGTTCCTCCCAAGCTCGGTTCTGATCCCTGTGTGAAAATGAGAATACCTTAGAAAAGGAATTGCGAATCCGAACACAAGGATTGCCAAACAAAGGCTCTCGCCCTGTTTATTTTGGAAGCGACATGGGCAGCCACCTGGCTGTGAGCAAGGTATTCATTGGGGCGCTTCTGTCCAACGAGAGTGGTGAGGTTCCCCCCCTCCCCATGCCATTGGAAGCCGCTCCCTATGAAATGTTTGTCTTCTCTTTGGCTCCCCTGGCCTCCTTCTCCACAGAAGCCTGTCTTTAATGTCAGTCATAAGCAATTACCACTGAGAATGACCCTCAAACCGCACACTGCCCTCAGAAGGACCACTCTTGAGGATTCAAGCTATGAAAGTGCAGAAGGATAAACTGTCCTCGGGTTAATGTCCGTGCAAAGTAGGAGTTTAAGGAGGGATTTACGGGGTGGGTGGCATGAGAGATCTTCCCCAAGCCCTCCTGATCTCTGCATCAGATGATTCCCAGCAGACCCGCCACTTGTCCAGGGGTTCTGGTCTGTCCTTCTTAAGTACACAGTTAGATTAAAACGGTCTTGACCCTGAAGTGTGGGTTTGCTTTCCAAGTTTTCCACTGTTGTTGACATTTATAAATGAGAACTGACACTGAGAAGGCACTTTGATCTTCAGAGTGAGACAGGAGGTGCTCTTGTTGCTCTGAGAAAACTTCCTGGCTGGTCCAAATTGGGAGCTCATGTTGCTGTAGCATAGGAGCACCGGTCACGTGGTTGTATTTCATTTTCAGAAGAATGTTCGGAAAAAACAATACCACCTCTGGCTTCTATTCAGAACTGTTGTTTTAAAGGACAAGATGAAAACATAACTGATTGAGTAGAAAAATCTAAATTCCTCAAAGTCATTTCCCCTCCCATGATACTCAGGATGAAGGAAAATACATTCTACTGCAGCTAGCTCAGACGTGGAGGGGTCACTCCAGAGGTCTCAATCCCGCTACATAATGAATTGACTCTGGCAAGATTCTCATTCTTGCATGTCCTAAAGCATAATTGCTATAGATGTAAATATTTCAATTGATTTCTTTCAACATTTCTGGCTTTCCTGAATTTCATATAATTAGCCTCCCTGTATTACTTTTTTTCAGGGTTACAGAGAAAGAAAATCATATGCTTTGTCATTAGGAGAGGTTGAGCTAATATTTCAGAAAGCATATATACTTCGAATGTACTAAAAATACTCCTGTGTGAAAACAGGAGTATGGCTGGTATACAAGAGCCCCCAAAAGCAGATTGCTCAGTGTAGCAAGTTACTCCACACTGGGATTCCCCTCTCCTGCTTTTATGCTGCTGCTGCTGCTGTTCTGTCCCCTTTGGTCAAATCTGACCTACAAGGAGCCCATGCCCAAGCAAACACAAAGTCTGTGTCAACTTCACAGTTGTGTGTTTAACCCCATTGTTGCAACCACTGAGTCAACCCATCACATTGGATTGGTCTTTCTTCTTTTTCACTTTCAACCTTACCAGTGTTCTCCAGAGACCGGGCTCTCCTGATAAGTAAGTAAGAATGTCTTACCACCCTTGCTCTAAGGACCAGTCTGTTTACACTTCCTCCAAGACAGAGGGTTTGCTCTTTTGATCATCAAGACACAATATTTGTTCTTTTCATCATTGGTGGTACTTCTAATATTCTTCATAAACACAATTCATATGGATCAGCTCTTCTCCAGTCTTCCTTAGAAATGAGTGTTCATATCCACCCCAAAGGCTTTGTGGCTTACTATATTGTATTTCCATACAAGTATATTTTCTTTTAAGGAGACATTAATGAAGGTAGTTTCTAACCTGAGATAAAATACATAGGACTTTCATACTAGTTTTAAGTTATTAAGTGACTAAGGTCAATATATAAATCCTACAATACTTGTAGGACTTTGGTTGACTGTATTTTTTGTTTTTTGTTTTTTTGGGGGGCATCACTGCCCTCTGGTGGTGAAAGTTGGAGGCCCCGCCTTTGCTCCAGTGGAGCCGCTGCTGGAATTGAACCTCCATCCCAGGGGGCTGAAGTCCTGTGCACAGCCACTACGCCACCGGGCCACAGCCTTTTGGTTGACTGTATTTGAGAGGATTAATATTATGTTACTGTAAAATATAATCTTTTTCTCTGAAATATTGAAAAAAATATTCAAAAAACATTCAAAAACAAAAAAACCAACCCTGCTGTTAAGTTGATTCTAACTCCTAGTGACCCTGCCAGAGAAGGTAGAGCCACCCCTGGATTTCCAAGGCCGTCACTCTGCTAGAGCAGCTGGTGTTTTCTATCCACGGACCTCGTGGCTAGCAGTTCTCTGTGTAGCCTACTGGGGCATCAGCACTCCTAGAGGATGGAGAGACTGAGTAAAACGAAACAGGAGACATTATAAAGTAACATCTTGGTGGAAAGTATATGTTTTTATAATGCAAAGGTGCATCTCCCTGTTTAAAGGTATAATAAAAAATCAAATTACTTGTTCTAAAATAAAAGGCTAGAGATGTTTCATCTTTAGGGATGATGCAGAGATCTGCTGTTGATATTTTCAAAGGCAGTGTGTCACAGTTTAATGGACAGCATGATTTTTCTTAGTGGTACATATTTTATTTTATTACCACATAATTATTTCAAAAGAACATCTTACAGGAAATACAGATATTAAGTAGCATTATCTTTAGAAAGAAATACTGAAAATTGCACATACCCTAAGAAATGTTTTTTTAAAAATAGATTATTTGAATACCACTATTGATTTGGAATATGATCAAATAGTTGTGTGTTGTGTTCTACTAATAGACTCTTTTGCTAGTCTGTTGTTTAATTCGTACTCATGGTGATTCCAAAGATTATAGACTATTACTTCTTAGTACAGAACAGAACTGCTCGTGGCTGATTAAACACGCCTTGGACAAGTACTATTTTATGATGCGTATGGGCTTTATGAGTAAGAATCAACTCAAACAACCATCAACAATAGCAACAGTCTTTACGGATGCAAATTGCCAGGCCTTTGCTTCAGATGGGTTTGAACTGCCACACCGGCCACGATCGGAAACTCTCTGGGGAACGTTTGCATGACTGGCTGTTGTTCCGAGCCCTGGAGTTTATGTGGACTCGGGGAGTCTGTGTACAACAGAGCAAACCCCCCTGTCTGGTGCCATCCTCACCGTGCTTCCTATGTTTGATCCCATTGTTACGGCCACTGGGTCATCCCACCTTGCTGAGGGCCTCGCTCTTTTTCTCTGCCTCGTCACTTTATCAAGCACGATGACCTTTCCCAAAGACTGATCTCGCCGGATGACACACTCAAAATACCTGACATGGAGTCTTGACATCCGGCTTCCAAGGAGCGTTCTGGTCTGGCTGTACTTCTTCCAAGACAGATGTGTTTTTCCTTCTGGCAGTTCAGGGTACTTGCAATATTCTTCGCCAACACCGTGATTTCAATGAACCGTTTCTGTTTTGGTCTTCCTCATTCGATGCCCAGCTCTATATGCATGTGAGGCCACTGGAAATGCTTTGACTTGGGTCAAGCAAACCTCAGTACTCACAGTGTCAGCCTTGCTCTTCAACTTGAGAGAGATCTTACACAGCGGATTTTCTTGAGACATCAAATGACACGTGGCTGGATTTCTTCACTGCTGTTTCATTGCTTGGTGCTGGAAAACTTTAAAAGGACTTTCTGGCACAAACAGACTATAAAAATTCAAGTGATAACTGCAGAAACTTTTCTGCTTTTTATTTTTATGCTTTGAAAATTTGTGAACATGATCTCTAGTGTCCTGTGATGCCTCTAAAGTGCCAGGCTTTTAAATCCACTCCAGTGTGACTTGCAAAATAGGAGTTGCAATTAAAAAGAATGACTGCATTGTTTCTCTCATGAAAATGCTTCGGTCCTTAAATGCAATTCAATGAAGCTTTCTACGAGTGAAAATAAGGATGAATGCAAAATGTTAATTTTCAATTGTCCTCACAGATATGATGCAGGAAGAAAGCCACATGTTACCACATAGTTAATTCAAATCTGGAACTACCACACCTTGGTACTCTAACTGAGCAAGTTTTCCAGACAATTATTCTGATCGTTTATGTCATCAAAATAAAGTCACAATGATTTACAGGATGAGACAAAAGTGGGATAGAGATCTTCCCAGTGCCTTCAGAAAGGAGCCTGGTGCTTGAGTTCTCCAAGGGAAGAAAAAGAATTTGCATCGCACCAGATGCGGGAACCCGGGTGGATGGAGTGAGGAGTGATTAGGAGTGGGGCTGCTAACTTCAAGATCAGTGTTTCAAATGTACCAGCTGCTTTGAGGGACAAAGATGAGATTTTCTACTCTCACAGAGTCTCAGAAACCCACCGGCACTGACTGGATAGCGGATTGGTTTGTTTTGGATGTGGGAAACAGCATTCCCTAAAATAAAAGAAAAAAGTCAATGCAGCCTTCAACACTGGCTTGGCCTTGAAGAAGAGATGATAGAGAAGAAGAGAAATGGTTTTATGGATGAGTGAATTTTCTCAATGAAATCTTACTGCAACACTTTAGTGTTCCTGGTGTACAGGGCTGTTGATGCAAGCAGCCTAGCTGATTCCAGTAGGAGAGGAAAAGGACAAGCGAGCCAAAGGGAATAGTGTGTGAGAGGCAGAGAGGTGGGAAGCAATAAAGTGTGATGTGAGAAGAGAAATGGGGGAGCTATCACAGAAGCAAAGGGTAGACAATTTGGGAAGGTCAGGCTGAAATAAGGGTGAAAAGTTCAAGGGAGTGGCCTCTGAGAACCCCAGAATGTCATCTGGACAATTTTGAATTTCACTTACAAACTCACTTAGCAAATACTATACCAAGAAATGTTAAGCCTTGCGCTTCAGCCTAATAATGGTTTCAGTTCCTATTGCATCTCTCAAGGAGTCCTGGGAGCCAAGCAGGTTACATACTTCATGATCAGCATCTTACAACCCCCAATCGCTCCTGGGAAAGAGGAGGCTTGCTATCCCCAGTGAGATTTATAGTCTCAGCAGGGAAGTTCTACTCTGCCCTGTAACCTGTCAGTGAGCTGGAATCAACTCTGTGGTAGTGAGTTTGAGGTGTTTTTCTTTTTAAACTGAAATGAACGCTAGAGAAGGGGGAGGGGAGAGGCCTTTCTCAGGATTGCTCACTTGTGATTAAAAAAAAACAAACAACACTTCCAGAAAAAACAACTATCTCGAGAGGAGTAGTAAAAAGCAAAAACAAAAACAAAAAAACCCCAACTATCTCAGATGGATACACGTGCACGAGTGACACCATTTGTGACAAGACCTTACAAATTCACCATGACCAGGAACCACATTTTAAGATCCCATTCAAATCAATACCTCAGGGGTCAGTGATGTCACACTCAGGAACTAGGCCCATTGTGCTCCGATGGAATATGCCTGCTTTGGCTTCCTGATAAAGTTTTCTTGGGGAAAAAGGAGCATGACAGACAAAGTTGCAGTGTTCATGACCACTGCTTAATAGGCTCATCTAAATGTTTAATTTTCATTACTCATTTATTTCCCCTTTCATATTTCAGAAATCACTTAATGAAAATGCATATGCCTGTACTATTTAAGATAAACAAAACCCACTGCTGTGGAGTTGATTCTGACTCGCAGGGATCCTACAGGACAGGGTAGGACTGCCATGGTGGGTTTCAGAGGCCCTGCCCCTCTTTGTCTTCTTTCTCCTGAGTGAATGGTGCTTTTGAATGGTGAAAGACATTCCAACAAAATTATGCAATTATTTCAGATTCTAATGTTTGCTTTGAACTCAGAGGTGAACAAGGAGGCAGCTCCTCTCTTTTTGCTTGTGAAACATCAAATGATACCAAACTCACAGAAATTTTGAGTTAGCTGGATTGAAATAGTACATTGAAAAATAAAATGCCAAATCATAAGTAAAAGTCTGTTCCTTTTATTACCTTAGATTTCTCTAGTCTATGTTTTTGATATGTAATCTACTTAAAAAATTCCAACCTCAAAAAAAAAAAATTCCAACGTCAAATTTTCCCTCTACAGAATGACATTTATTTAACCTTGAATTTCCTCCCTGATTTTTCTGTTTTCTATATGCTCGTGTGTTTGGACTCTGCTTTTTCTGGAAGGTAAAATCCTCCAAATTGTCCAACACATCAATTTTCCAAGGATCGTGTCAAAAGTGCATGGCTCCATTTGTAGTTAATCATTCTTAACTTTTGCTCCAGCATGACTCATCTTGATGTGTACTTGAGATTCTTCCTAAGAGCCAACTCCCCAAATCTCCAGATTTTTGGATACGATTTAGCTTTTCTCCGCTGACAGAAAAAATGAGAAATTTATGGATAAATATGTGGAGCAAAGCAAGCAGAGGTGCGATGATAAATGTGAAGTTTCTAAAAACACACCGCAGTCAAAAACAATATGATTTCACTTAAATTGTCTTAAAATTCTAATTTCTTTATAAAAAAGTAAATTTTTAAATGGTCATTTTCAAAGCCATATCCCTAAATATATCAATTCTCATTCCAGTTTCTACCAAAATTTTCATTGAAATTGAGCATTATAGTGTAATTATTTATTTAAAGACAAATAGCCTCCCCCCCCCCCTTTTTCCCCCTTTCTTCTTTCAATCCCGTCTAGACAGGATCAGAAAGATCCATCGTGGACAGGAGGTGGTTTTGTGCTGGGCTGCCCAATGAATGGGCTCCAATCGCAGGAGGACGCTGTGGTTATGTGCTTCGTTGTGTTCCTCAACGTGGACATGCATGGGGGTAACTCTTCTTTGATCTGTCCTAGCAGATGACTATCAGTTGGAATCGATTCAGCAGCCACGAGTCTGGCTGTTTTTAGTTTTTACATATTCATAGTAACAATATGAGAATTCCTAGATTGTTGACCTTGCTTGTATAAAGATTTTAGTAAAGGCTTTGCTTGTATGACTCCTAACCAAGGAGACATGAACTGGAGTTCCTCGTCTTCTAATTACTGCTCCAGGAGATCGCAACACTTGGACAGACTGGGACGTGTAAAACCCAACAGTAAAACTCTTAATAAGAGCAAACAGTAAACACGCCATGAATCACACACACGGGACAACACCACCCAATACAACGGGGACTTGGCATCCCGACTCTACGGACGTCTTGATCGTGTTTAACTTTCCAGCTGAGAGGCATGCACTCTGCTCTGGTTGCTCGGCCGTTCTCCAAACTGCCACCGTGTCTGATTCCACACTGCTATTGTGTGGACCCAGTAATCCCTGGTCACAAAAATACCCTGGGGAGCGATGCCCCTGGAGTCCAGGTTATGTGTGGCCAGTCATTCCACAGGCCTTAGCGATGAGCTATCTTTGCCGTGACGAGAGATTCCCTCGTCAAGTTTTGTAATCCCCCAAGGCAGAAACCTAGGGCCAATAACAGCCACCATCCTGCGGGCAATGTAGAGGGCCACCTGGCTCCAGGGAGATGGTCAGGCGTTGCAGCCTTCAACTGCTGGCTTGAAAATAATGAAATCCATACGGATTCCATATGGAGAGGAACTGCAAGATTGAGGCTATCTGTGACTCTCAGGTTTTTGATGTGGACCATGATGACTGGCATTTAAAAAACACACCTCTGCTTTGCACCCATGGGACACCTCTAGCTTCCTTCTTCCTGCCTGCATGCTCACCATTCCATGAGAAAAGCAACTTGGGAGAGGGGAAAAAACTAAACCAACCCTTCCTGGATACCCCTGTCCTCTTCCTTCCCACCTCCTGTGTAGTGAGTGAGATGACAGGTTGGGAACATTTGGACTCACATTCTGCTCACGGTCCCCCAAGTATCCAGCACAGGATCCCGCCCTTCCTGAGCGCGCGAGCGGAGCTCCCCCAGACTGGACAAGCCGGTGGCCCGCTCCCGCTCCAGAGTCTTCTCCTCGGCTCCACCGGGCCCTGAGACCCCAGGACTGGGGTGGTTCCGGAACGCGGGTCCCTGTCTTTTCTTTCTGGTTTTGGAATAACGGAGTGAGACTACCTGCCTCCCCCCACTGCTTTGCTGCTAGGATTTTAACTGGTTGCCTGCAAGGGAGTCTCCCATGGGTCCGGTCAACAGTCGCGTTTTTTTCCAGCGGCTGTAACCAGATCGTGGAGCAACAGAAACTCGTGGACGTCTCCAAGGAAGCAAGCGCGCGCGCACTGCCCCAGCGCCAGCCTGTGCCCCAGACCAGTGCTGAGGGTCGCTGCTGATGTCGCCGGGGTGCACAGCTAGACACCCTCGCGTCTTCCCGTCCCCCACACCTCAGCCCCCCGAAAATAATGCAAGGAAGAGGGAGCCAGGAGGTGGTGAAAGCCTCCTGCATTTCTGCACGTCGGCGCGCAGGAAAAAAGCCAGGCCAACTTCCAGAGGTGGGAGGGAGAGGCAGTCTGACCAGAGCCTCGTTTCCAAGAGAGTGGCGAGGGGACGGGAGGGAGGGAGTGGGGAGGGCCCCTTCCGCTCGTCTCCCCACCCCACCGCCCCCACCGCACCCCGACAGCTGTCCAGCTCTTGGAATTCATTGGCTTCCCCCACCCCGCCTCCCGAATACCACCCCAATCCAGTTGAGCCCCCCGCCCCACCCTCGCTGTCCTAATAAGGCCGTGCAGAGGGCTGGGGGACCTTTATAAAAGGCGCGGGCTCTCGGGGATTCTGCACGGAGGCTGCACAGAGAAGGCAGGAGTCGTCCAGCATCCTCAAGAGCAACCATGGCCAAGGAGTGGGGCTACGCCAGCCACAATGGTGAGTGCCGGCAGCCCAAAGTCCTGGAGGGTGGCTCTGAGGTGTCCCGGGCATCCCACAGCGCAGGCAGGCCCCATGCTAGGCAGAGTAAGATGTAAAAAGCTGTAGACATAAACGCTGCAGGTCCCTTTCTCTCCCCTCTCTCTGAGTTCTACCCGCTGCTACTATTTCCAGCCAAGGCTTTTTAACAAGCCCAAGTTCACATCGCCGCGGACTGGGAAGTCAGATAATTTGATTGCAGTTCGGACGGCCACTCACCCTTTGCGACAACTGGACACAGAGCCTGGAGCTGGTATATGAGTTTCTGCTGACCCCAGGCTTCTGTTCATCTATGAGATGGGCAGTGTGAGGGAGAAGACGTCTTGCAAACCACACAGGGGTGCAAATATTCTCATGCTCTCCCAGCTGGGTGATAGTGGCTTTTTTTTTTAAGTGCTGAAGTTCATTTTGAATTAAGGCTCTGAGGCTATATACTTAAGCTAGACAGAGGGAATACGCTCAGCTAAATATAGTCTCCAGGTACGTTGCTAACACAGCTCTGAACTGGATCTTAAAAGCTCAGCCTGTATTGTCCAATCCATCGAAACTGAAGACAGCTTTGTAAATAACTGTCCAGCCTCTGTTGTATTTTGCTGGTTTCATGAATGCATAAGAGGCCTCTGTAGTGACACCAAAAAAATAAACTATCTCAACTTTCTTTCCCAGGTCCTGACCACTGGCATGAACTTTACCCGATTGCCAAGGGGGACAACCAGTCCCCCATTGAGCTGCATACCAAAGACATCAAGCATGACCCTTCTCTGCAGCCGTGGTCGGCGTCTTATGACCCAGGCTCTGCCAAGACCATTCTGAACAACGGAAAGACATGCAGGGTTGTGTTTGATGATACTTATGATAGGTCAAGTAAGTATGACACCTAAGTAGAATCCCCTGGACATATTGGCACAATGGGATGGATGGCACCCTAATGGGGAGAGGGGAGGATTCATCTCTGAAATGGAGATGACATGTGATTTTGCTTCAGTTGTGAATTATATTTATGTACTGAGAGGAATGTCTCACCCTCCAACCTTGGGCGATTTATTGCTGCAAAATGGCCCCATGCCCAAGCAAATAGTTGACAAAGCATTCCTGAAAGGGAACATGGGTAAGGTGGTGATGGCAGTGAATCCGAATGAATATTTTTCAGGGTCTGAGAGCCTATTGCTGAGTGGTTCCTTACGCATTTTCCGTGCGTAGTGTGGAGAGCAAGGCTCCCCCTCTCCAGGATAGCAGGCTCCATTTCACAAAACAGGGAGCCTAGCAAAGAAACAAAGTGGGCACTTTGTTCCCCTAACCTGGGAGGGGTGCCAATGCAGAGGAGAGAATCGGGCCATTGTACCAGTTAAGATGACTTTTACTTTCATGCTGCAAACACATTTCTCCCTCCCCACAAATGTAACAAGGTTCAACTGATTAATCCTGTTGGTAGGTATTATTCAAGGGTCTGATAATTTCTTCTTGAGTAATATCTGTGTCTGAGACTGGAAAGTGGCGTGTTAAGCAACAACAACAAAAAACCAAATCAATAACAATTGTACTTTCACTATGAAGCAAAGTAGTGAAACAATAGAAAATGAAGAGAATTGTTTTACTTCGGTATAAATGAGATAATGCTTTCAATATGCTGGTGCTTGATATGCCACAATATAATTTCTTATCCACACCAATAAGAAGTTAAAACGATCATTATGATCACTGATGTACATATGTAACTGTTCTCGATGAATGATGTTGCAGTAAAGAGTCAAAAAGTCCTAGTTCCTACCTTCTGGGATGTTCCAAGGAAGGACTTCCTTAATGATAGAAACTTACATTTTCTTAAGCAATGAGCTCAAGTTGCCATCCATCTCCCCACCCCTGTCCTATTTAATGAACTCCAACTTGAAGGGTGGGAAAACCCACAAAATCAGTTTATTTAGGCTTACCACATGAAAATGCCTCTTTTGTAGATGGAAGAAGTTGAATATTGGCAATTTCACCAGGTTTATCAAACTCCCATGTTCAGCTAATAATTGTGCCTCATGATTGAACAGAAAAAATTGCAATAAATCAAGACTGCTCATTCCTGCCTAACCCAGCTCTATGGGTTCAGTCCTGCACCGTAATTTCACTGTCCCACTCCAGTCCAATGGTTTGCCTATCCTTTCTAGAGCCACCATTCTCTGAATTCTATTTTGATCTCATCTATATGGTTACATCTTCTTAGTTCCCTAGTATTCCAGGGCGGACAGTTAAACTTCTGAATCAGGGACTAAAACAAGATGAAGTGAGGGGATTGAGGTACTTCGATAGCAAGCCCCAGTGGGTGTTAGCATTATCTTGCAGAGCCGTCCACATGAATTAATTTCCTGAGAATTTTCTAGATTCTTCTCTTTCATCTCATTTGAATAGACACAGTCCAAAGGGCACTTGCATGAAAAAGATTGCCTGTAGACTTAAAGAAAGAAAAGAGTGTAGTTGGAAAGGAGACACAGAGAAGGAAGTACGGTTTGCTCAATGATGGCTGTGCTGGACACTGTGGGGGGGACACGTAAGTGCGTCATCTCCTTTAATCCTCGCAGCAGTGTGGAGAGGTTGCCCGTGCAGTCACTCTCTTAGCTGTTCAGTAGGTTCAGAGAAGTTTAGCAACTAGCTCAAGATCACACAACTAGCAAGCAAGAAGTGGAGGCAGAATTGGAACCCCAATCTGTCCGGCTCTCAGTGGGCATAGTCTTCCAGTTACACAGCCAACGTGGACCTGTATTTGGGGGTCCGCATGCTCATCATCCTTCTGCTGTTCTTTTTTGAATTTCCAAATGGTAAGTGGACATGTGGAAAATCACAGAGCAAGCAGACCCAACAGCCAAGACAGAAAAAAAGAGAAAGAAATCCTTTATTGGTCTATGCCATGGCTTTGTTTTTTGAGGGGTGGGGAGGGGGTGGGTGAGAAGGGGGGGATGTTTGCTCATCAAGCTTTGACTCTCAGAGAGCTTAAAAGAGGGCTCTGTAAATACAACACATGAGCTCACTGTTGGCCTGGCTTCTCTGCATCCCAGTGCTGAGAGGCGGCCCTCTCACGGGACCCTACCGGCTTCGCCAGTTCCATCTGCACTGGGGCTCCTCCGATGACCATGGCTCGGAGCACACTGTGGATGGAGTCAAGTATGCTGCGGAGGTGAGTGCAATTGTCATGAATCACAGCTGACAAAACCATCACAGCAGCACACCAGCACTGACTGCCTGCGGTGGTAAGAAAGGGCTGTAGTCGTTTTAACACAGAATCCCTGGGTGATGCACATAGCTATTAACGTGCTTGGCTGCTAACCCCAACCCTGGAGGTTCGAGTCTCCTTCCACGTCTAATCACCAGGGTTCTGGAAAGAATGGGCTAATTATCTAATTTCCCAAAATTCAAATTCGGAAAATCCTATGACCCAATTCTACTCTGACACTACATGTAGTAGCATGCTCCAAAGGACCTAGGACACCTGGTCCACTGGTTTCCTGTGAGCTAAAACTGTCCAGTACTTAAGGCTAGCCAGGTAGGAGAAGGTCCAGGTGTAAGCATTCCACATGAAGACTTCCATGACTGGATGAAAACATTACAGAGCAGCTTGAATGGAGCTGCAAAGACAAGGGTCACTAACACTTCCCACACTCCCTTAATCCTCTCAGCAGCTCTGAAGTGGGTGTTAGGTGAGGAAAGGAAGGCACAGCAAGGTTAGAGAACACACTCCCCTGAACCTGAAGCAGATCGGTGTCAGGGTCCTCGGGCAGCACCCGCTCCTCCCCTCTCATTTAAGCCATTCAAGAAAAGCATGCCTTCCAGCTCAGGTGGAGGCTGGGACTGTGCAAGGGAAGTGTGTGCAGGGAGGGAGGGAAGCCTCCTGAAGGCTCGTTTGCAGCCTGTGAGGGGGTCTCGTCAGCCCATGTCCTGGCATGTTGCAGGTTCTTGCAAATGTCAGGTGCTGCTGTTGGAGTCACATGTGAACACTTTCCTAGTGGAATCTTTGTGCTCGCTGCCCTGGAGGCGATGTAGACTAATAGCTGCCCCATAAGGTTTCAGAGGTCTCGGAGTAGACTGAGGAGTAGTGAAAAGGAGGCAGGCCCTTGACAAGATGGGTTGCAGAGATAGGCTCCACCCTAAGAGCGATCGTGGAGATGCTCCCCGACCAGGCAGTGGTTCACTCTGCTGTATCTATGTATATATGGCAGGGATGAGGAAGAACCACGTCTTTCTCCACAGAGGGGCTGGTGGTGGATTAGGACAACAAGCCCTGAGTTAGCAGGCTAGTATTGAAGCCGCATCTTCAGTGGTTATTTGGCACTTAAATTATAGAAGTAAATGCTAGATCTTCACTCTTTCACTGGCAATTTAAGAGCCAGTGGCAGGGTTGAAAGCACCTCTAGACAGCCTCCCCAGGAAACACAAAAGCTTCCGTAGGCTTCCAGCGGTTGTGAGGGCTTCTGTCCTCTTGCCACTTTGTCTAACTCCATGCAGGGAATCTCACTATTCTAACATGTGCCCACATTCTAAATTCAGAAAGGATTGTCACCAGGGTCTAGAAAACCAGCTGCTGGAAGGAGGTAGGTAGGAAAGTACCCAGGGCTCCTCACCCCCCTTCTTTGCCCCCCTCCCACACCCCCACTGATGCCCTGGGAAGTTAGCAGCTTATTTATCACTCTATATTTCACTATTTGATCTAGCCAAAGAGGGGTTCTACAAAGCTTAACTCAGTAATTTGAGTAGGTGCGATACAAGTCCAGTTTTAAATTATTACAGTGCCACAAGTATATGTACCGCGATTCTATGTACTTTACACCTCAGTTATTAAAAATGTCATCAAAATACGACCTGTTTAGAATTGTATCTTCTGCCATGGGAGTGTTCAACAAGCTTAGCGCAGACCATTACTGGGCTTATGGTGGATAATTGTGAGCATCTTCCCTTGTTCCAAGGAGTCCCCTCCTAACTTGCATTCAATGGTTGCAGCTGCATTTGGTCCACTGGAATCCCAAGTATAACACCTTTGGAGAAGCTCTGAAGCAGCCTGATGGAATAGCTGTGGTTGGCATTTTCCTGAAGGTAAGGCCAACAGTGATCCTAATGGTCCCTTTTCAAGGGAGCTCCCTGTCAAGGCATCGAGCTCACTGCCATCTAGCCCATTCCAAAACATAAGTGTTTCCATGGGACAGCCTGGGACTGCCCTCCTGGGCTTCTGGGCTTGTCAGGCTTTATGGGAGCAGAAAACCTCTTCTTTTTCCCTTGGAGTTCCTGATGGTTTTGAACGAGTGACGTGGTGGTTAACGGCCTGACTCATAAGCCACGGCACCACCAGGGCTCCTCCTCAGTGTAGAATTCACTGCCCTTGAGTCCCTTCCGAGTCCGTGTGGGTTTCTGAGATTATCACTCCACAGGAGTAGAAAGTCTCATCTTTCACCTGCTGAGTGGCTGGTGGTTTTGAACTTCCCACCTGGCTATTAGCAGCCCAATGAGCAACCCCAACATTACCAAGGCTCCTTCCTATCCTCATCTCATCGTTTTATTTTAGGAGTTGGGGGTGGATGATATTTTCCCCTTGTCTTGGATAATTTTCAGTATTTTTTCAATCAATCGAGATATTTCTCTTTTTTTTTTCTTTTGTGACACCACTGCCCTGGTGGCAGTGCTTAGCCAAGATATTTCTCTCTCTCTTTCTTTTTTTTTTTTGGCATCACTGCTCTCCGGTGGTGGGAGTAGGAGGCCCAGCCCCACTGCTGGAATTGAACCTCCGTCCCAGTAGGCCGCAGTCCCGCGCACAACCACTACGCCACCGGGACTCAGCCTATTTCTCTTAATATCAACTCAGGATCTTTTGTGGCGGCTCTTAGTTGACACTGACTCCTGGCATCCCCTATGTCTTAAGTAAAACTCCAGGGTGGTCAGAGCTGTGACCTTTCTGAGGCCAATACCAGGCCTGACTGAGGCCACTCACAGACACCTCGAAATAGGCGATCCAGCCCTGAAAAGTGTCCTTCTTGTACCCGGCTAGCTCTCCTACAGAATCCTTAGCGCTTCTAACTCCTCTCAAAGGGTGGGGTGGGCGTGAGGGAACCCTTGCCTGGATGGCGGGGGAGGGCAGAGCCATGGTGGGAACGCACCTGTGGAGGTGGGCGGGGGAGGCATGAATTCATTATCTTTCCCTCAGACTCCATTGTGAAGGCACTGCAAACCAGAAATGCCACTGCTAGGAACCTGGTGACACCCATGTCCTGGCTCGACACCCCGGGGCTTAGGATGGTCACTCACATGATGCAGGCTCAAATGGCACACGGAATGCGTGTGTTGTTGGGCCAGCGTGGGTTTAAAGAGGTCTTAGTGCCATTAGCACATGCGTTTAGTGGTAATGTAATATCGACTTTAAGTCTGAGGTGAAAAGCTGCCTTCTTTCTTTTTGAATGATCCGATTCGTTTCATGTGGTGACTCCACTGGCTCACGGCGTCAACAGAACACAGCAGGAAGTGGAGTGGGTCTCAGAGGAAAGATGTGGCCTCCTCTCTGGCGCTCCCTCTGTAAAAAGGAAAGAAAGAAGTGACCTTGCAGAGAAGGTCAAGGGCAGAAAGCTAGATCCGCTTGTAATTTTGTGGTGCTGTGTCTCAGAGGCTTGAAGTTTAAGTTTAGATCAGAACACACACACCCTAAAATTGCGGGTGGAAAAGAAACTTCAGTTTTCCTGTAGAACAAGATATGCTGGCAGATTCGTAAACACCAGTTGCAGATGGACGGATGGAAATCAGCTTTGAAGACAATCCTCAATTATGGAGAAGGGAAAATTATGATTCTTGGTTTTCTGTGTTCTTTGCAGATAGGACGTGAGAAAGGCGAGTTCCAGCTGGTTCTGGATGCGCTGGACAAGATTAAGACAAAGGTAATGAGAGAAAAAAAATCTTCCCTTCTGGAACAGAAGGTGGGGCGTTTTGATTCTCTTTGTTCCATTTCCCCATGCCTTTCTTTCATCAACTCTTTATTACGTTTGAAGACATAAGTGCACACACAGAAATGAATGCCCTTTTTATTTTTTATGGTCTACAGTTTTCAGAGCAGCCTCACCTGCCTCAGCTTCTTTGATTCTTATAGGTGGCTTTGCAGATGATTGTGTTTCCACTGAACTTGGGGAGTGTCAGAGAAATCGAGTCTGTTCCCTGTAGTGCCCACCCTCCACCCCTGCCCCATGTGCCCCCATGCTCAGAGAGGTTGTAAATGTCAGGGCTTTGTCAAGGCTAGTTTTCTGAGTCGTGGTGCTCCCCTTTCTCTCTTGGGTCAGACCTATGCCTTGTCAACTTTTACAGGGAGATCACATAGCCCCTTTGATTTTGGGGTCACACTGACCCCACTTGTCAGAGTAGAACTGCTCTGCAGAGGGCTTCTTCCTTGGTTGGCATTGCTAAGTTAGAGTGTCAGGAATTTTTTCAGTGCCACCTTGGAGAGGACTTGAATATCCCACCTTGACAGTCCAACACTCGCCCTTTGACCACCCAGGGACCTCCTGTCTTCACAGCCCCCAGAAACTAGATATCTTTTGCCACCAAGTCTAGTCCACCTCACAGTGGCCTACAGTAGGGTTTCCGAGGTGTTTAATCTTACCAGAACAAGCAGCCTCCTCTTTCTGTGGTGCAGCAGCTGGGGGGTTAAAGCAGGGACCTTGAGGGTAGCCGCCCACCACTCACCATACAGCGAGATCAGGGCTACATCATCTTAGATGCCAACTGTTCCTATGAACAGATAAGTTTTAATTATTTTTTGGGACTGATGCAATTAAATACTATTAACTATTATGGTCAGAGAAAATAAATGTTCCCAATACTATACTAAGTGCAAATGAGATCATGAGTTTCTGAGATTGTAACTCTTTATAGGAGTAGAAATCCTCATCTCTTCACATCTATACATATATAAATGTGTATATGTATATATATAAAAGTATATATGGAGCTGAGTGAAGGTTTCCATACACATCTTCCTCCTGGGCTTCGTCCTTGAGGAAACACTGCCCTTGTGGTCCGAAATGGTTCATTATTCTAAAGAGGGTGGATTCCTCATGTCTCTCTGAAGACCTCTCTATGGTTTGGCTAAAAATGGAGCCACCAGGAGTGGGGAGGGTTGAGTTTGAGTCAAACCTACAGGTTTCCACCAGCCTTTCTCCAATCAAGAAGCCAGGCTTTTATTTTACTTTGTGATTCTGTTTTGTTCTACATTTCTCTCCCACTGTATCCAGGATGTCCAGATGTGATCCCTTTCAGAGCAGTTGGTAGTGGCAGTCAGACACCAGGTAGTTTGGGTCATGGAAGGTTGGGCCATTAGATTAATCTCTGCCTCTCTGACTTGCACCATTGTTCTTTGCTCTGGATGGAAAATGACCAAAATTTTGCTTTAGATGACAACTTACAGGCTTTTAGAACAGGGCTTTTCCTCATCAAAACAGGAAGTGGGAACTTGTTTTTAACTCCTACTAATCTCAGTGCTGCCCCAGCCAGCAACTCTTCTCTCAAGACTTTGGGTTCTGGCTAAGATACTTACATATTTTTTCACACTGTATGTTCTACCAGATTCATAGGGATATGTATATGAATATATTATAAAGAATAATTTATAAATTATCAAGGGTTCATGAGAGAGGGAGAAAAAATGAGCTGATACCAAGGGCTCAAGTACAAAGAAAATGTTCTGAACATGATGATGACAACATATGTACAAATGTGCTTGACACAATGGATGGATGGATTGTGACAAGAGCTGCAAAAGCCCCCCATTTTAAAAGCCAAAAGCCAATGAAGTAACCTGTGAGATAAGTCAGACACAGTATCCTTTACTTTGAAAAGATGTTAGAATTATTTTTATACTAATGATATAAAAAGGAATAAAAGATTTTAACTATAGCATCAGATAATGTCATAATAGATAATCTGCCCCTCCCCCCATTATTTCCTTCTTTCTGAAAGGCATAGATAGACCAGGGGTCCTCAAAATTTTTAAATAGGAGGCCAGTTCACAGTCCCTCAGAGCGTTGGAGGCCTGGACTATAATTAAAAAAAAAACAAAAACAAAATTATGAACAAATTCACTGTGGACCCAGGATAGCAGTGGCGGCAAAAACACCCGGAGGGCTGGATATATGTTCTCGGCGGGCCACATGTAGCCTGTAGGCCATAGTTTGAGGGCCCCTGGGACTTTACCAAAAAGTCTCCATCTTCACTTGCATTTAAAATCTCTGCTCTCAACCCCGTGAGCTGCCTCCAGGGGGTGCACTACTGCTGACCTCCGCCAATAATGTCCCTTCTCTCTCAGGGCAAGGAGGCGCCCTTCACACACTTCGACCCATCCTGCCTCTTCCCCGCCTGCCGGGACTACTGGAGCTACCACGGCTCCTTCACCACGCCGCCCTGCGAGGAGTGCATCGTGTGGCTCCTGCTGAAGGAGCCCATCACTGTGAGCTCCGACCAGGTAAGCAGCAGGCGCAGCGGCTTAGGAAGAGGCGGACTCGGTCCGCGGGCAGGCAGACTCCAAGGGGAGGCTGACCAGGAATGGCCGCACAACTAGAGATGCCGTCGCTAGCCTTGCCCGTGTCAACTGCCACCAATCTAATCTGCCCCACCCTCTAGAACTCCGCTTCCAGAAGGTGCCGGGAGAAGCGCAATGGCTGTGCAGTTCTACGAGGAACAGGCATATAGTCTGGAAACACTGAGGCACTTCCACGACAGTGCAGCTCCCGCCCAATACCGCGTCCCAGTGTGCAGTTGAGGCGACCTGGCGGTGTAGTGGTTTTACACGTGGGGCTGTGATTGGAAAGGTCGTCTGTTCGAAACCACCAGATTGCCTGTGGGAGCAAGATGGGGACTTCTACTTCCGGGAACACTGAGAGTTTCAGAGACCCCCAGGGCCAGCTCTACCCGACCTAGAGGCTGGCACTGAGAGTGAGTGAGGAGTGAGTGAGTGAGTGAGTGAGTAGATGAGGAGCCCTTGTGCTGCTGCAGTGAGTTATGAACTAGGCTGCTCACCACAAGCTCACCAGTTCAAAACCACCTATGGATCCATGGGAGAAAGATGAGGCTTTCTAGCCCCATAAAGAATTACAATCTAGGAAATACACAGGGGCCGGTTCTCCTCTGTCCTATACGGTGACTCTGTCACTAGGGCCAGCCTGTCCCACAGGGTCACTATTCTATTCTGTCACTCTGAGTAGGAATCCACTCGGGGCAGTGAGTTTGAGAATGTGTGATCCACGATGAGAACGGACTGGGCAGCAGCAGATGTGGGCTTGTTTTGTTCTGCTCTGGGTTTAATTGGGAGACAGGAATTGGAAGGCAACCCCAGAGAGGAGAAGGGTGCTAACTGGAAGAAGCTTAACATCCTTGTGAGGTGCTGGTCATTTTTCCATTTTACCGATGAGCCCAGGCTCAGAAAAGTCAGGTGCTTTCCTGGTGACCTCACGGCCAAAAAGTGAGACGAACTCTAACTCCTGTGACCATTCTCTGCCTTCTCGGCCATCCTCCAGGAAAGGCTGATTGGGAGAAACTAAGCAGCGAGGGGCGGGCAGAAGAAAGGATGAGAGCTGGCAGGCAACCCAGTGACTGCCGGGCCTCGATGCTGACCGTCTCCTGGACTGGACAGATGCCCTCCAGAGTCCCAGGCTCCCTGCTGGGGGCGGTCACCTCTCACTTTCTGTCAGTCGGGGACTCAGGATCCAAAAGTCAGATTCAACCTTCTCTTTCACATAAACGCCAGTGAGGGAAGACTGAGAAAGCCCCAAACAAGCTTTAGATATGTTAACTCATGGGAATCTCCTGAATTTCTATGAGGTTGAATGCTTTGAGAATTCCAGCTGTGGGAGAGCTCTATTTTTGTGTGTGTTCTTAAAAAAAGGTGGGGGAGGGGGGCTGGACTCCATTCACCTGTGCCTGGAAGACTTGCTTGCTACTCTCCTGATTTGCACAATGTTGCAATACCGTCATCTCCTCCCATTTAAAGCAGGGCAGGCAAAAAGAATCGCTTCAGAATTTGGGGTGGGGGAGGGATATGCTTTGACTCGAGAGAGTGGTGGTCCTTTGTTCAGTGAAGAAAAGGGTCCTACAAATAAAGAAAGCGTTTCTCATCCCAAGAGCCTGTTAGCCAAGGGAGGCTGACAGGACACTGGGGGCGGAGTTGCGTAGTTTGCTTGCCTTATTTGGAAAAAGAAGCTCGAGTCATTTCTAACTTTTCAGTGTAATGTCTCCAAACGGAAGTAAACCAAAGCTATTCTGACTCTGACTCAAAGCGACCCTCTAGGATGGAGTAACGCTGCCCCGTAGCCCTTGGGGCAGCAGCGTCTTTCTCCCATGGAGCAGTGGCCAGATTAAAGCTGCTGGCCTCGATCTATGGAAAAGAGCGCCCATGGCCATTAGTTGTAAGCAGCTGAGCGACCTCTTGGGGTTGGTTCTGGGAAGTGCAATGGCCAATCGGCACGGCTCGCTGGGCCCACTCTCGTCAAGGCTCCCCAAGGAGCCCTGGGGCCACGAGCTGTGCCTGTCACGCTCTTAAGGAAAGGGCTCTCTGTGGTGGGAGCGCGAAGCTTCTGCTGACGCCCTGCCTCTCCCTTCCCCCTGCAGATGGCCAAGCTGCGAAGCATGTTCTCCAGCGCCGAGAACGAGCCTCCGGTGCCCCTGGTGGGGAACTGGCGCCCCCCGCAGCCCATCAAGGGCAGGGTGGTGAGAGCCTCCTTCAAGTGAGGCCGCGCGCATATGCCCTCTTCAGGAAAGGGAAGCTGCCAATGCCAACCCTGTCTCCAGGCTTCCTGCTGGTGCTCCCGACTCCCCCCGCTCCCCACGGTCCCTCCCCCACCCCCGTCCCGATTCCCGCACGGAGTTAGCTGCAATTCCCGAGGAGGACTCACTCTGCACAAGATCTCTGACGCAAGCCCGGATTCCACCCCTGACGCTTTGTGAAAAACCGCACTCCAGGCAGCAGTAGATTTCTAGTAAAGTTTCAGAGAAGGAGAAACCTGGGGAGAAGGAAGGAAGGAAGCAAACAGGGGAAAGGGTCACAATTTGTGAGACCTTCAATTTCACAGGGCTTCAGTTTAGGAATCATGAGTTGTCCATCTTAACGGAAAGAATGAGTATAGTCTTGCACTTAATAGTAGATGTGTCCTAAGATCTTATTGAATATATGCCAGGAACTAAATTAACGTGGACACCAAGAACGGAGATGTTAACACACTGTAGCTCTTCATTAAACCCGAAACCAAGTTCAACCTATCCTTTATTAAAACATCAGCTACTACCAAGAATTCCTTATTTTGACCCCCCAGGAAAGAGAAACACAGTAAGACCAGGTGTTCAAAAATTTGAATCTAGTATTTGAGTTTCTTTTTCATAAAGTGGGTTATGATTTTCCTTTACCTGAAGGAGGGCCACTTCTTTTTACTGTATTTTTACTATTACTACTTCTATCTTTGCATGCCTATTAAGCCAAAACTTGCCTCAGACTGCCTTCTAATTTGAGGCAGAATTAATGATGCCTGTCCCTCACGCAGGAGTTAACTCCCTTCAAGTAAAAGCACCAATAAACCGATAAAAACATGATTGCCAACAGTTGTGTGCTTTGTTTTTGTATTTGTAACGACAATGGGTCACGGATGACCCCAAAGAAGAACGCAGGAAAATTCAGAAGGGCAAAGGCTGTCTGTCAGTCTGTGTTAGAGTCAAGGTCTCAGCTGGGTGGAATGCTAACTCTCTCAAAGAGGAGAACGCATGTGTATTTTGAAGTGACTCCAGGAAACATTGCTCCCAAATGGGCCATTTCATGTTAGACTCACAAACCGTTGGTCCCTTCCTTAATAAAATGCCACTTTCCAAGAGGCGCTGCAGAGAATGAGAGGAGGGTGAGACTCTCCAACGCGGCCTGGCAGTTTGAAGCGGCCTCCGAGTTCGGGCCTTCTGATCAGTGCCAGGCAGATTGTGCCTTGTCTGCCCCCCACTCCCCCATCCTAGCCTTTATCATGTGCCCTGAGATGACGCTAGGTCACCATGCAAACATTTGAACAGTCAAGAGGGAAGACTTTTAGGCATAAAGTCATGTAAGACCCTCTCTCTTTTGTAGTCGGTAGCTTTTTTTTGTTTGTTTGTTTTTGTTTTTGGCATCACTGCCCTCAGGTGCTGGGAGTAGGAGGCCCAGCCTTTTCTTCTGTGAGCGGGAATTGAACCTCCATCCCAGTGGGCTGCAGTCCCGCGCACAACAACTACGCCACCCGGGCTCAGCCGGTAGCTTTGGTAGGCACTTCGTCCCGTCCCTGCTAGCTCCCTTGTAGAAACCCGTAGCAGTCCATGCCTTGCCCGAAGGACTGGGACTGTCTAGAGCCAGGAGAGGCCTGAGAAGCCGGAAGCCAAGTCATCCGCCAGAGTCCTGTGAGGCCAACATTATTTAATAGATTACCACTTGGGTGAAGTCAAACCAGGTTGGTCAGTGTGGACTGGATGTGCTAATGAAATCCCTTGGGATTTGGAGGTGTGGAGCTCTCGTCATTAAAGGTAATACTCCAGTGGATTCTCTTAGAACACTGACTTAGCTGTGCTGGAGCACTGTAAACAGGTAGTCCATAGACACTGGATGGGAAGGAAGACCCTAGAACTTAACAGCAATTATCTCCAACCTGGCTGCCATTGGATTGCTACTCAGCGTGATTCCAGGCGTTACAAAGTACAGTGGCTCCACAGGGAGTTAGGTGTTGGCTGTTATCCGGACAGAAACAGTTTGCCAGACCTTCCTTTCAAGGGGCCACTGGGTAGGTCTGAACCACTGACTTTTCAAGTAGCAGGTGAGTACAAATCATGTGTGCCATGCAGACCATTACTGTTAAGACTACAAGCCTAGAACTGGTCGGCCAATGGAATCATGCCATCTCGCTTGTACACTGATATGTACCTTTTCCCCGGGACTGTGTTGAATGTTTCATGAGCACTCAGTAAGGTTTTGGTGAGTAACTTATCTCTTGCACATAGATCAATCCTGGACAAATACTCATTTTTCTTGGACAGCACACTACGTGGTTAGAAGTTAATACTGTTTTGTTGGTCTGTTTTGATTGTGTTTAGCTTTCTTGGGGTAGAAATTGAAGCCATATCTACATACTTATTCTGTAAAAGAACATTTTCCTGATCCCACGCAGAATTCCAACTACATTTTAGGCATATGTGTTGTACAAATGAAAAATGGCTAGGAGTTGGTAAGGAGAAAGGGTTAGTATATAGTATTGCTAGCTTTGTTATTCATTGTATAATCATTGGAGGCAGGGATTAAAAACTCTTCAATGGTTCACAAACTATTTTTAATTAAGTGGGTCGTAATAGGAATAGCAGCCCTAAAATTCACTCTATGCACCTATTTCTCTATGAATCTATCCTTTCTCCATGGAGGTACAGTGGGTATGCCTTGGCCTACTAAACACAGTGTCAGCAGTTCAAATCCGGAAACCACTCCAGGGGAGAAAGAAACAGGTAATATCAGAAACCAAGGAAATCTTTCTTTCTTAAAAATCATTTTATCAGGGGTGTGTGTTAGTCTGGGTTGACTAGAGAAGCAAATTCATAAAGACCCTCCTATGTCCATGAGGTTTATGGGATTGGTTTTCTGGAAAGAACATGGGAAGTTAAAGTTTTGATTATTATGTTTGGTTTTTGCCTTTGGTTCTTCCTGTTGGCAATGGAGAAGGTAAATGTTGTTAATGTATATTTTGAGTTCAGGGGCAGAACCCCTTGAATCTCTCAGATCTGCCTGGAGAAATGGTTGACAGAAGGTCAAAATGGCTGACTCCCTGGGAGACATTGCACCTGACAAGACACATGGAATCATGCTCGTGCCCTGAGCTGGAGGAGCCACGTGGTGACCCTTGCCAGTGCTTAGAAGCTTACATTTCCATTTACATTGCCACATTACTGCATGTGTTTCATGAGCCTGGAAAGGAATTCGTAGGTTGATATCAGACATATGGGCTAATATCAGGCTTATGGACTTGGTCTCCACTGGGGTGGGATACTGAATTGCTCTTGTATATAAAGCTCTCCTTTTTATAAATCACTTTATTGGGGGCTCAGACAACTCTTATCACGATTAATACATACATAACATCAATTGTATGAAGACCACATTTGTATATTTGTTGTCATCATCATCAGTCTCGAAACAACCTCCTTCTACTTAGGCCCCTGCTATCAGCTCCCCATACTTTTCCTTCCCCCTCCCCCATGAACCCTTAATAATTTACAATTTGTCATTATTTTGTCATATTGTACACTGTCCAATGTGTCCCTTCACCCTCTTCCCTGCTGTCCATACCTCTGGTTTGAGGTTATAGATAGATCCCTGCAATTGGTTCCCCCTTTCTACCCCACCTTCCCTCCATTCTCCCTGTATCTCCACTCTCAGCACTAGTCCTGAAGGGATCATCTGACCTGAATTCCCCATGTTTCCAGCTCCTATCTGTACCAGTGTACATCCCCTGGTCTAGCTGGATTTGCAAGGTAGAATTGGGATCATGATAGTGGATGGGAGGAAGCATTTAATAATTAGAGGAAAGCTGCATATTTCATTGTTGCTACACTGTACCTTGATTGGCTCATCTCCTCCCCATGACCCCTCTGTAAGGGGATGTTGCTTCACCTATTGATGGGCTTTGGGTCCCAAATCTGTACTCCCCCTCATGTATAATAATATAATTTTTAGTTCTTTGGTGCCTGATACCTGATCCCTTTGACACTTCCTGGTCACACGACTGGTGTGCTTCCTACATGTGGGTTTTGTTGATAACCTCTTTCTTGTACACATATGAGGGTCTATGAATTTCTCTAGTCTACCTGGACTAACACAGGACTCTTACAGCTCATATAATAATCCATACATCCATTGGGTCAAGCACATTGGTACATATGTTGCCATTATCCTTTTCAAAACACTTTTGTTTCCACTTGAGCCCTGGGTATCAACTCCTCATTTTTTCCCTCCCTTCCTTCACCCTCCCACCCTTATGAGCCCTTGATAAATTATAAATTATTTTCATATCTTATACTGTCTGTTTTCTTCTTTCACCCATGTTTCTGTTGTTTATCAATCTGGGTGGGGGTGGGGTTTATATATTGATAATTGTGATCAGTTCCCAAGGAACATTCCTAATTGATTTACAGGGTATAATATGTGATACAGTATATAACCACATAATCTAATAAAGTATTACTTAAAGGCTTATGGGACATCAACAATAATTTATTAAAAGTTTGAGGGTACAAATATAACCCCTCTCCATTTAAAGGGGAGACACAATATATGAATATATTTAAAAGATCAATAATTATAGCTATTACTGATACAAAGTTTTCAAGCACCTATCACCAGCAAATAGTTATATAGATGAATGAAGAGTCTCCTATTAGGACACACAAAATGTAAGGTCTCAGTGTCTGCTGTAATTCTCTATGTAATTGAATAAGCAGCATTAGAAATGATTAGTTATGAACAAACTTGGCTGTATGTGAAAAAAAGCATTATGCCACTTATTCAAATAAGAACTTGCACAAAATACTGTCTCAAAGAAACACAGATAGCCCCAAGTTATTTCAGAATCACATATAAACATTTTAATATCTTCTAGTTTTCTCTTCTAGTGCTATATTGTTCAGTATTAAAGAGTAGCACCAGACATGAACAAAATATATTGTTAGCAAAGAAAGCTTTAAAGAAAAAACGTTTCTGGAAGTAGTGCAAACGGTTAAGTGCTTGCCAACTAATGCAAAAGTTGGTGTTCGAAAACACCTAGAGGCATCTCTGAAGACAGGCCTGATGATTTTCTTCCAATGGTACCTGGCATCACAAAGCCTAGGAAGTGCAGTTTACTCTGACACCATGGATGGTGTAGTCACTGGGACCAGCATGGTGAACATTGGGCTTTGTTATTTTTTTTTAATTTTCACTACACACTGTGTTTTTATTCATTCTGTAAGAGGCTGCTCATTGGAACTTTAATTTTTTGGAAGCTGACATTACCTCTCTTAAAAGTTGCCAACTGTTTATTTATTGCTTTTATCTAAAATCATTTTATTGGGGACTGTCCTTAGGGAAATGCAAAGAAGGTCAAATCCTGCTTGCATGTCATTTTATCTTTGGTCACGAGATGGCAGCAGGCTATTTAACTTGTTCACTTGGGTCATTAGATGGCAGCAGAGGAGCCCTGGTGTCAGAATGGGTAAGCACTTACTTGCAAAGAGGAAGGCCTGGTGTGTGAACTCACCAGATGGTCCCCTGGAGCAGCATGTGACAGTGGCCTTCCACAAAGATTTCAGAACCACCACCATCACCATCACCACCCACCACCCACCACCACCCACCACCACTGCCACCACCACTCGCTGGGCGGAGGAGAACTGAGCTACGGGGTTTCCATGGATGTAAATCGACAGCAGGAGCCAGAGGCTGGTGGGTTCGAACCGCTGGCCTTTCTGTGTGCAGCCATGGGTGAAACCCTCCGCAGTACCAGGGCTACATCCTGTAAAGGTCGCAGAGTTGGAAACGTTGTGGGCAGCTATACTCTGTCCTGTGTCCGAATCGACTGGTTAGCATGGGTCTGTTTTGTAAGATGGCAGCGAAGTCACGGCACAGGCTTCCCGGAGTGGCAGCTGGCCGCGGCTTTCACCCCACGCTTCAGAGCAAGGATGCTCTTGGGAACTGACCGCCAAGGCCTTTTTCTGAAAAGTCTCAGAGCGGTGCGTTTTCCATTCTAAATGGATAGTCTGTTTTCTTGTTCTGAAATACTTCATAGGAATCATCGATATCTGCTCATTTCTAAAAGAAGAGCTGGCGAGGGATCCTTAGTTTTGAAATTTTATTGTCCTGGACCTTAGTCGCTAAAAGTGAAGTTTGAGGGTGAAAGAGTGCTAACTGGTCAATTAAAACTCAAATGAAGGAGAAATGGGATGTTCCCTTCCTGATCGTCTGCAAGAAGGTACCCTTGTTTGGGTTTAAGTCACTCGCTGAATACGAGACCTCAGTTGAGTTAGTTTTTCTGTGCCTCAGTTTCCTCATCTGTAAAGGCAGACAATAGGAGTCTGGAAGATTATGTTGAAGAGCCCAGTATGGAGTGGGCTGCTCACCTCAAGACTGAACCACTGACCTGGTGGTTAACACCAACACTAAGATTCTTGAACATTCTCCAGAGAGGTTCATCATTACATCTTTTATATGTTCATTTTACTTTAAACAAGCAGCGAATAAATAAAGAGTGGCTCATCCAGTACCTAAAATCATGCTTCTCTAAGTGTCTCATAATAGCAGCACACATCTCTTTATCGATTTAAAGGTGTCCTTATGATTAACACACTGCTTTGTCATGGGGGGAAATGACATCAAAAGCAATTGCAGCCAATTCTTGTCCCAGACGCTTGCTGGCAGGGAAACAAGATGTGCCGGGTTGGATATCAGTTTAGAAGACGATATCCATCGATGTTCTAGAAGAGAATGCGTTGGGGGGAACACTCAGGTCCAGTACTTGGCACGGTCCCCGTGGAAGCGTACAGTTTGTGACACTTCCAGAGAATAAAGCAGAGAGGTGAGCTGGGGGCAGTGCAGCGTGTGAGGTAGTCTAAGGCTTTCACATGTTGACAAGACAGAGTCCCTTGGAGGGCTGCGTGGAGCAAGAACTCTCTCCTAATTGTAAACACAGAAAGTCTGCCGCCATGACATTCATTTTGAACTTGCGTGGGCACGTCCCCGGTCAGAATGCTAAATGAATGAGATGCACAAGTCTCACCTGGGAGAAGAGTTGATGCACTTGGTTGGAGATGATGCCTCTCTGATCTTATGGAGGGAAAGAAAGCCACCAAGGCAGAAAAGCAATGAGCAGAAAGTCAATGAACCATGTGCCTTTGGGGGTGTTCAGTCGAGCAGCCACCTGACCACCTGACCAGGTAGATCATACAGGTAATCAGCAGGAGGCATCTCACACTGCGGTCACGGGGGACCGAGAGCACACAGCGGCATAAAACCCAGTGATTTAACAGCTAATTTTAGCCAGGTGAGAATTGACTTGCAGTAAACAGGGCAGCAGATTCTCCCTTGTACTTAAAAAGCCCTTCCAGCCGGAGGAGCCTGGCAGCTTGGGGAAAATCTTTCAGCCATGAAATGGGAATGTTCTCTGTTCCCACATGCCCACACATGTCTGTGGTCCTCACTCAACTCACGTGGAATTTAGAGGGTTCCAAACACATTTGTTCAAAGGAAGTTGTTTTCCCATAGGGCACCTGGCTCCCAGGAAGGCAGATCCCGATGGGAAGTGTTTGAAAAGAAGCATGAGGTTTGGAGTCTCGCAGCATTCACACTTTTGCTCCTATGTGCGTGGGTGTAAGACAGCACCTGGAGCAGTGACTGGAGGCATTGAGATGGGTCAGGATCCCAAACAGAGGTGCTGGCCAGGATAGGAAGCTCGTCCAGGCACACCTAGCAGAGCAGATGTCATGGGGAGGGCCCAGTCCAGAAGAGAACTGAACAGGAAAAGATGAAATTAGAAAGACAGTTAAAAGGAGCTGCTGTTTAGAGCATATACAAAATGTCCAGGTTCTTGCACTAATTAACCTTAAGAGTTGCAAAACTACATGCATGTTCTGCCAGTAGTATGAGGTGCTGTGTGTGTGTGTGCATGTAATAAAGGTGGTGAAGAAGACCATGACATTTGGAGTCGATACAACTTGGTGTCAGTCTCCCGGTGGCCACTTATCCCTGCTGACCAACAAAGATTCATTTTAAACTCTCTATGCCTCAGTTTCTTTATCTGTATAATGGGAATAATGTTTGCTTTGGAAGGTTGTTGATAAAAGGAAATGAGACAGCATAGGTAAAGCATGAAGCCTGAGAATCCATATAACCATATAGCAATTTGTGGCCTTTGAATTTTTGTTTTTGTTTGGTGGGGAGGGGGTGGGTGGGAAATGTGTGTGTGCGATAAATGTGTGTGTGAGCAGTGATGCTTTATGATAGCAACCTTTTCTGTTACACACTGTTGCACTGGTACCAAAGTCCACATCTGTTAGTCTCACTGAGAAAACCTTGTGGTGCTCAAAGCATTCTTGTTGGATGAATGGAGGAATGGGTAAACAGATCATGGACAGATGAAGGAATACATGGTAGAATGGGTGAATGGATCATGGATAGAAGGAAGGAGGAATGGACAGTCGGGTAGATAGGAAGGGATAGAAGAACTAAGAAACTCCTGGATGCTGAAGGCCAGTCTTGGTCTCTGTGGCAGTCATGTAAACTGGTGTCAATTTGAGGATTAAGAGTGTAGAGGTTGTCTAGCCTATCAATCTGGAGATAGCCAGTGAGACCTCTGTGTGGGCATGCTTTTCTCCTGAGATTTCTGTGAAATCTGGCAGTATTTCCCCCTTCAGGGTGAGAGACTCACTACTCAGCCCCTTGGAGATGCTCTACAGACAAGACACATGGCAGCATGCTGATAGACCCTGAGCCCTAGAAACTAAGGAGCCATGAGGAGACCCCTGCCAGTGTTGAGATGCTTCTACCACTACTGGATACACAAGACTCTGCACCTACTGGCCTGTGATTGTCCTGGTGTCATTGCATGTGCTTCCTGAGTCTAAAGACTTCTGGATTGGTATCAAACATATAAGCTAATATTAGACTTATGGACTTGGGCTGAACTGGGCTGGGATGTTTTCTCAATGTTCCATTGCTCTTGTATATAAACCTCTCCCTTATATACATATGTGTGTTTATGAATTTTGTTTCTCTAGTCTACCCAGACTAACATAGTTTCTGAGCTGACTGGAGCAGTGCTCTCAAGTTAGGAAGACTGGGCTCCAGTATTTTTTTCAAAGATCATTTTATTGGGGACTGTTCCAGATCTTATAAAGAATCCATACAACAGAATATCAAGCATATTTTTACATATGTTGCCATCATTATTTTCTAAATATTTGCTTTCTATTTGAGTCCTTGGTATTAGCTCCTCTTTCCCCGCTCCCTCTACCTCAAAGCCCCTTGGTAAATGACAAATTATTATTATTTTCATTTCTTATGTTGACCCCTGTATCCCTTTCCCTGCAGTTTCCGTTGCTCATCTCCCAGAGGTGTGTGTGTGTGTGTGTGTGTGTACATAGATGCAGATACATATGTCTACCACCTAGACCTTTAAAAGTGCATTCGTTGTGTACCTTCAAACCTTATCACCAGAGAATTCCAATGTAAAAAACTAATAGCTGAATAAAGAAGCTATATATATGTGTGTTTAGGAGATATGGAAGGGGATTCTCCATGGGTCACTTATCTCTTTTAGCACTTGGGCTTCTAATGTGCCAAGGCAGGAGGCTCGGCACTGAACCTTGGCATTGGTCTCGGATGATAACGGGTTGGCACAGTTCAGGTTAGTTTGCATGTTCCCGCTCCCTCTTTTAAATAAGTCTAAGATTCTTTTTCACATGAGTGGCACAACCTCTTCATTTTACAGGCGTAAGAAAGATACACATGCTCATTTCATGAGGAAGACATCATGTTTCAAAAAACTTAATAAGCATATCCAGCTGGCACTTTCTGAGGCACCCCAACGAAGTAAGTAGCAAATTCAGGTACATTTCCTTCCCTCCATGAAAAAAGCTTGCATGTATGCCATCCACACAGTCACACTCTTATTGTTACCACCCAGGAGGGTTCATGTTAGAATACGATGGAGCCTTATCAGACAAAAACCCTTTCATGCGGTAAGTTGAGTGCACATCAAACTCAGGGTTTCATCTGGTGGGACTTGTAGCAGGGATAATGCTGTGTGCTTTTGCTCCTAACTGGAAATGCAAGTCTCTGGAGTCTTATGATGAATAACTTGTGTTTAAAGGTAGGCTTTAGCACTATTTCATCAGAGCTGGTCTTGTTTCTTCCCCTTAATTTGTCTTCTCTCACAAAGGGCCTGTTGTCAAGATTGTGTTGCACACTAAGCCTCTTCTCCTTAGCAGCTTAATTGATATGAACCATTGATTAGGCCCCAAGAGGAGTGGAGAGTTACAGAGGAATTGTGAAATAACTGAGAAAGCTTGCAATGGGAAGGCAGTACTTTTAGCTGGGAAAGGTGTTCAGTGTCATTTGTCCCATTCTCTGAGTGTACTTCAGGAGGAGTGGTGTTACCGTCATTGCCAAGGACATTGCAGGATCTATTTTGAAGTCTGATGCTGTCTGTGATAGGAATGCTTGCATATATAGGTACATACACACATACACGTCTCTAAGGAGGCCCCCGGGGAGCCTGGGGGTGAGGCGGAGTGATACTACCAGCTGCTCAGGAGGAGATGCGACCTCCCACGACCACAGAGAGCTAGGCTCAGAAGCCCACAGGGGCAGTTCTACCCCCTCCTGTAGGATTGCTCTGAACTGGAATTGACTTCGTGGTGGCGAATGAGTTAAGGGGATCGACCCTAACTCAAGGAGACCCCATGTGTTACAGAGCAGAGCTGTCCTGTGGGTTCCTGAGAAATCCTCTCTCTCTCCCTCAGAGCAGCTGGTGGTTTCAAACTGTTACCCTTGTGGCTTTATCCTCAAGGCACAACCCATTGCATCACCAGGACTCTCTCTCTCTCTCTCTTTCTCTCTCCCTGTCAAATATATAAAATCAGAGACACTGGGTTGATGCTGACTCACAGTGACTTCTAGGACAGGGTGGAAGAGAATTGCCCTGTGGGTCTCTAAGACTATAACTCTTTAAGGCAGGCAGCAGAAAGCCAAGTCCCGCCCTTCTCCCCTAGAGAGACCAATGGTTTTCCCACCATGCAGTTACCAACCCAATGTGCATGCACCACGCCACCAGGGCATGTCTCTCTCTCTCTCTCTCTCTCTCTCTCTCTCTCTGTGTGTGTGTGTGTGTGTGTGTGTGCGTACAATAGCTATTTAAAGCATCCGCAACAGACTCAAAAGGTATTTGAAAAGATCTCCTGTCTTTCTCCAGTGCGTATGTGCCAAGCGTGGAAGAGATGGGAGCAGGTCCGGGACTCCCCCAGACATCAATGAAGGAAAAGAATAGAACACACGGAAGACCTTCTCTTCCCTCCACGGCAAAGCTGCATAAAGCACGGCTGTGGCCACTCAAAGGAAAGGCTTGTGAGGCTTCAGCCTGGTGCCAGCACACTGGGGTGCTGAAGAACGACACCTCTGTCGTTCACAAAAGTGACCTGGATCTTCTGGCCAGTCATGAATGCCAAATACATCTTGGAGGGTGTTGGCAAGGGGTCACAGTTTTTGAACCTACACTCGCAATGTAGGACACAAAATAGATCAGTTGTGCACACACAGCAACCCACTCTTACATGCTGTATGACTCATCCATGAAGCCGGCATTTTTGAAGGGTGAACTGAGAACTCAGAGTGAGACGTTCTTATCTGTGTTTTCTCTCTGCATTACAGCGGCACGCAGCTGAGATGAGTTGGAGGCCCCGGGAGAGGGCTGGGGCCGAGCCTTCTCCTAAGGTGGGATCACGGTCACAGAGTCTGTGCCTCTCCAGAGCGGGCCCTGTTCCCTCCACTGTCTCACAAAATAGCGCCTGTCTCAAGGCAAACTGTCTTTTGAGGTTCTGAACAGACTGCGCAGCAGCGTGTGACACAAAGGCCTGATTTGTGGCAGCGGGGGGACTGGTTTTGCCACCACAACAATGCATCTACTCACGCAGTGTGACAGTCAGGTTCACCATGCCAAGTAGGAGCGTGTGGGTGGAGTTGACTCAGGTCTCCGCTTGATGGGGGGTAGCGAGATAAATGGCTCTGCCAAGCCTGCCCCCCATCGAAGTTTTCTTCCTGCGCGGTACAAGGTTCTCATTGGCGAAAACAACCATGACAAGCTTGAGACCAGGTTCTGAACCTAAGACAACTGAGGTCATAGATCATAAAGCAAATGTCCGACTCCTGTCCTTAAAGGGGTGATTATCCGAGGATGAGGCCTTCAGGACAAAGCTCAATGGTTAAACACTCACTTGGCTTGCTGAGGACTCAATGCTTTGAACCAACCAGCAGCCCCATGGGAGAAAGGCCCGTTGATCGTCCGTAAACTGGACATCCCCACACAGAGAGGCTACAGGGAAGAGACGAGCCAGTCAGGGTGCAGTATGAAGCACACAACTTTTCTCTAGCGCTTTAATGCTTCCTTCCTCCCACCACCTTACAAGTCGGATTAGACCGGGACATGCACACTGCCACAGATAAGAGCCCGCAACACAAAGGGAATCCAGGGTAGATTAACCCCTTCGAGCCAACAATGAGAGTGGAGATACCGGGGGATTAGAGGAGGGTCTGGAAGAAAGGGGGAATTGATCACTAGGATCAACCTAGGACCCCAGGGGGATGCACAATGGAAAAGTGGGTGAGGGGAGACAGGATGATGTAAGATATGGGGGAAATTAATGTTTAACTTATCAAGGGTTCGTGAGGGAGGATGGTGAGGGAGGGAGGGGAAGAACCGGGGAGTGGATATCAGGGGCTCAAGTGAGAAGAGAATGCTTTGAAACTGATGATGGTGGCATACGTGCAAATGTGCTTGACACACTGGAGGGATGTATGGATTGGGATAAGACATCTAGAACCCCCAATAAAGTATTGAAATAAAAAAAAAGCTTGAGCCCCGGGAACCCTGTGGGGGAAGTTCTCTGTGCTGCACCGGGTCACTATGAGTAGCATCCACTTGATGGCAGCTAACAGCCGGGGTGGGGACGTTCCTGCGCAGTTGGACGGCTACCCACAAGGTCAGGCGTTCAAAGCCACCAGCGGCTCCATGGGAGAAAGATGGGGCTGTCTGCTTCCAGGATGACTCACAGCCTCGAGTCCTCTCTAGGGTGCTTTATAAGTTGGGGTGATCTCCATGGCTGTGGATTGGGGGAGGGGGTTAACAACAGGCCCTCAGGGGTGGTGGGTGGGCGGGGGGAGGAAGGCATTGCTGCGTGAAAACACGTGAACCCCCACAGGCTGTGCACAAGACTCCAATGGAGCACTTGGG
>PVJH01016155.1:0-51277 GCA_004026705.1 Nesogale talazaci | reverse complement strand
CCCCCCCCCCACTGTCATGATCCCAGTTCTACCTTACAGGTCAGGATAGATTTGAGCGTGTACACTGGTACAGATAAGAACTCTTGACACACAGAATCCAAGGTAGATAAACCCCTCGGGACCAATAATGAAAGTAGCAAAACCATGAGGGTAGGCAGAAAGTGGGGGAGGAAGGGAGGTTGACAAACAGCAGAAACATGAATAAAAGGAAAATTTGTAATTTATCAAGGATTCATGAGGGTGGAAGGGGGAAAAAAGAGGAGCTGATACCAAGGGCTCAGTAGAAACAAAATGTTTTGACAAGGATGATGGCATCATATGTACAGATGTGCAGATGTATGGATTGTTATAAGAGCTGTAAGAGCCCCCAATAAAATTATTTTTTAAAAAAACTTTTAAAAGATACTAGCTCCTACTCCCACCACCAGTGGGCAGTGATGCCCCCCCCCCAAAAAAAAAGATACTAGCAAAGAAGAAAGAGAGGCATCTGTTTGGTAGGAGAGCAAAATAAAGTCAGGATCACAAACCACCTTGCAGAAGCCTGACCTTGGCACAGGATCTTTTCCAGCTTCCAGCTCTTCCAGGACACAGCTCTATTTAGAAGCCAGCCCACTTGTCACAGGCTGGCTCCCGAGCCCTGGTTCTTCTCCTTTGCACCCACTTCTGAACCTGTCTATCCGCTGGAAATGGGCAAGAGCTGGCACAACCTCTGAGGTTGTGCTTAGCGAGTGAGATGTAACTTCACTAGAGGCAGACATTGTAGATTCCATTTGTTCTTGGGTCCCATTAGATGACCAAGTTGCAGAGCCTGGAGGATAACCAGGCAGGCCAGAAAGCATGGTTTCCAGAGGTGAAGAGTTGGGCTGGGGCAGCAGCAGCAGCATCTGGAAGTTCCAAGCACAATGGGATGAGATGGTGCTCTAGGCACCATTGTACCGGACAATTACTTTTTTCCAAACTTAGCAGGTGCCAGCACCAATTTCCGTGGGGCCTGCCCTGCCTGAGTCACACACCTGTGCCTGCTCTGTGACCCTCTTGGTGGGCAGCATGATCTTCCAGAAGAGAAAGTCCTCTGTTCTCCCTGAGGACAATCCTTCACAGACTCCAGTGGATGCTTACTAGAGCATGGATTTCTGGTTGGTCCCAGAGCTTCTGACTCTGTAAATCTTGAGTGGATCTCATGCTTGGCTGCTGACTGAAAGTTCGGTGCTTCCAACTCACCTAGAAGCTCCACAGAACAAAGGCCTGGTGACCTAGTTCCAAAAGATCGCCTCCAAGAAAACCCTATGGGGCAGTTCTGCTCTGTCACAAGGGTCACTATGAGCAGAAATGGATTCAGGGGCCAGAGCAACAGCAACAAGCTCTTTCAGCAGCAGATGCACCTCTAGTCTGCTCTTCTGCTTTGGCGATGAATTTTGTAGCAAACACTTGAATCAGAATACTCAAGTTCACTGCCATCACGTTGATTCTAACTCTGAGCTGCCCTAAAGGACAGGGTAGGACTGCCCAGGGGCTTGCAGGAACGCACCTGTTGATGGGCGTTGAAAGCCTTGTCTTTCTTCCTCAAAGCACCTGAGCTGCTGACCCTGCAGTTAGCAACCTAAGTTGTAACCACAACACCAGGAGGACTCCTCCTTACACTTAAGAGCACATCTCAATTTGGACTAAGCACATGGGAAGGGCTCGGTCACCACATGGGTGTTGCAGACTGAGATCGTGTTTCCGATGTACCAGACACGAAGCAGGGCTCATCAAGGTCTCTCAAGGAATCCTGTGAACCAGGTGCATGATTATCCTCCTATGTGAGTCCGGGTAAACTACAGAAGCAAATCCATAGACACACATATGGATATAAGGGAATGGTTTATATATAAAAGAAATGGAACATTGAGAAAGCCTCCCAACCCAGTCCAGTTCAAAGTCATAAGTCTGATATTAGCCCATATGCCCGATACCAGTCTATAAAGTCTCCTTCCGACTCACGAAGTCACAGGCCAGTGAGTGCAGAGTCCCGGCACCGGCAGGGGTCCCCCAATGGCTCCTCATTTCCAGGGCTCAGGATCCATCAACAGCATCCAGGGGTGGTAGAAGCAACTCAGCGCTGGCAGGAGTCTCCACGTGGCTTTCCAGCTTCAGAGATCTGACTCCATCAGGGCAAGGCCGTGTGGTTTCTCCTCCAGCTCTTCAGACACTGCCATCTTGTCTTCTCTATAGTTCGTTTCCTCTGAGACTGACTCCCAACAACAGGGGACATAGCTTCTCCTCTCCATGAGGGAAATAGCGCAAGATTTCCCAGAAGTCTCAGGAGAAAGCCATGCCCACACGGAGGCCTCATTGGCTACTTAATGGCTATCTCCAGATTAACAGGCTAAACTCCACCCCTACATCGCAATCATGAAATGACCATAAGCACATGACTGCCACACCTCCTTTTACAGCCAGGACACTATAAACCAGTGGTTCCCAAGCTGTGGGTCACGACCCCTGTGAAAGGGTTATTCACGGGGGTTTCCCAATTCATAACAGTAGCAAAATTACAGTTAAGAAATAGCAATGAAAATAAATTTATGGTTGGTTGCATTCACCACAATGTGAAGAACTGTAAGAAAGGGTCATGGCATTGGGAAGGTTGCGGCGCATTGCTATATACCATCTTGCTTACTCACCTGCTCAAGTTCACTAAACTGGGGAGTCCAGGAAAGGAAACCTAGTCATCAGGCTTCAAAATTGACACCCACCTGCTCAAACATACCCCCGAAGAGGGCAGGAAAGGAGCACCCTTTCTTTGTGGGTCCCTGTAGTGTCGCACAAGGTTTGCCTCAGAGAGGAAACCCACGAGATGTATGTGTGTGTGTTTGAATCACATAAGTGAGAGAAGGACCCTGAAGAGCAAGGTGAGGGCTTTGTCAAATGTTCAGCCAGCAAAATCGAACCCAATCGTCACTGAATGTGACTTGCTAAGAGAGAATGTATTTTTAGCTTAATTTCAACTAGTAAGTAATTTTTAATTAAAATGGTTATTTCAAGGAACTTTATGTCTCATGGAAGGATGAGAGAAAGTTCATGGTAGCGAGAATATAAGTCTTACATACATTGTATAGCGTGGCATTCATGCTTCGGGCGGCTGGAACTAGGGAGAAACACACCAAGGAAGACTGCCTGGAGGAGGTGGGGCTTTCCAGGGACACTGATGTGGTGGCAAGAATAGTATAGGGTGGGATATGAGGAAAGGAAGGACAAGAAAGAAGGATCATTATTCCCCTCACTTTCTGCACTGACTGGATGCCAACCATCTGTTATAGACCTGTATCTCTGGAAGCAGATAGTAAGCTGTGTACTCACATATAGGAGGTGTTCTACATGTGCTTCCAGAAAGAACACCTCTAAAAAAATAAGCTTAGCCGGGCTGAAGCAAGGGAACATTTGGGCTGAGATATAATTACACCAGAACCCTTAACAATCCCGTAAGAACCAAAGTCCTCCCAACTAGAAGCAAGAGGGCCAGTTCTGTTAACTCTACACCAACGCGTCATTAGATGCAGTTCATCCAGAAAGAGTGTCTAACTTTGAGCAAAAGAAACTCTCTTCAAACTCAAACTCACTGCTGTCACATCAATTCTCACTCATAACTATCCTTAGGACAGACTAGAAAGAGCCCTGGAAGTATCTGAAACTAAATATCAATGGGAGTAAGAAAGGCTCATCTTTGTCCCTCAGAGAAGCCGGTGGTTTTGAACTGCTGACCCTTTGGTTAGCAGGTCCAAGGCTGTATGCTGTCAGCTCTCCTTGGAGGCTCAGTGTGGGTGGAAGGGGTAGAAGAATCTTGGTGGTGCACCAATTCATTACAAAATCTAATAGAATCAAATAGTGACCATGATGGTGAACTGAAAGAGACAGACAGTGCCAGGCA
Organism: Nesogale talazaci; assembly: GCA_004026705.1. NCBI lineage: Eukaryota > Metazoa > Chordata > Mammalia > Afrosoricida > Tenrecidae > Nesogale > Nesogale talazaci. Next base: position 47,367 of record PVJH01016155.1, on the reverse strand, counting down.
CCTTAAACTCTATTTACTGGAGTAACAAAGAGGGACGTTTGGGAATGGGGAGGACGATATGGAATGTGTACTGAATTGCTCCCAGCACCACTGCCTCCTTGGCCATGAGACCAAAAGAACTTGCCGGTGACTGGCCACCACCACTGAACATTGTGAGCAAATTCTATAGAATGATCCTGGAAAAAAGTGGGAAAACTCCAACAGAATCTCAAATTCTCAGGGAGGCCAGACTTTCCAGAGCCACAGGGGATGGATGAGAGCCCCAAAGTATTCCTCTAAGGTGATCTTTAAAACTTGAACCAAAAATATCTCCTTAAAGCCAAGTGATGGTGGAGCATCGCTAGGTAAAAGGTTTACCTTGAGCGACTTACCTCTGATGTCTGAAAAAAACTATGTCTGTGGAATCCGAGTTAATGAGATAACCCAAAAAGCAGACAGGAAACATAGTGGGCAGTGGTGTTATGTTGATGGGAATGAACACATCAGGAAAGGAAGGAGAGGATAATTACACCTGGTGAATAATGCAACCACTGGTCACTTAATTGTACAGATAGAAATGGTTGAACCGGTGCATGTTTTCCTGTCTATCGTCCCAGCCACCACACATTTTTTATTTTAAAAATAATCCCAGCATAGCTAATTTATCCAGGAATTGATACAAGGTCATTCAGCCAATGAGCACGTTTGCGCTTAGTTCAGCCCAGTTCTACTGTTGGTTTTCTGCCTACACTGCCCCGAGTGAGAGAAGAGAGGGGCATAGTGGTTATACATCAGGCTGCTAATCACAAGGCCCACAGTTTGAAACCACAAGCTCCGTGAGACAAAAATGGAATTTCTACTCCCATGAAGATTTATAGTCTCAGAAACCCACAGGGACAATTCTACCCTGTTATATATGGTCAGAATTGACATGATGGAAGGGAGTTTGTTTGTTTTTTTAAATGTATTGTATATGCTCTTACCATAGATCACCCTTTTTATAAAGTGCTCTTTCTAGATATACTGCATCTAAACTCTGAGTCTTTTAGATTCTAAAGGGGTGCATTTAATTATTTGCCTTGGGGACCTGGCTGGTGGAAGTTGTGGCTGGGCACAGGCAGGGCAGCTAGCCTATCTCAGACAGAAGGAACGAATTCCCCTTTGCTCTGAGCCAAGGAGCTAGGGACACCTTCCTTGTGGACATGCCTGCACGAGACACCATTCCCAAGCTGGGCTGGGGTAGTTGGTCCTTACAAACCCCCCTGTGTTTCGCCTGGGCGTCAGAGTCATTCGGAAGCTATGCGAACACAGTAGGTGCTTACGAGATGTGTGCCACTCTGCTGAACAGTAGCACACTTCGACGATTATTCATGCTCACCCGCCACGCAGAAACCTCTTTTCAGATTTTGCCAGAAAATTCCCTGCCAACAGCCATAAATGTGCCCCTACCGGGAAGGTGAGGCAGAGGGCAGCTAGGACTGATGGAAATCAGGTGACTAGCTGCTCTGAGAAGCACAAAGCCACACTCGGCTTAACCCTCCTCCGATGTTGCATGTGTGAATGAAGAAGTGCTTGGGTGGTGGCAAAGGACGGACGGTTCCTCGCCTCGAGGAAGTCTTCCCGGATTCTTCTGACTTTATCAGTTCCTTGACCGTGCCAACAGTCGTAAATAAATCGGGACCGTCTTCTTCTGTTCGTATCTCCTCACGCCATTCATTGTTCCCCAGCTGGTCCCCATTGGTCCCCATTGTCCCCAGGGGACAAAATGATTTTATTCGCTGTTCTACCAGAAAGCTACTTCCAAGTCCACACTAAATCATCCAGATGCTTATAGCCACGTAGTTATGCCCCAAAGGAGAATAATAAAGAGGCATAGGGGTGTGTGCCCTTATTACCAGAGAAGACGTGGCTTAAACTTCGTCCTTTTCTTAACACCTGACATATAGTCAGTGATGGGATTCAAATAATGAACAACCGTTCTGCTGCCGTAACGACCATTTTCAGTGTAAAATAATAGTATACCAAAAGGTTTAATATTTCATACAAACAGAACAGATTCACTGCTATCAACTCAATGCTGACTGGTAGTGACCCTTCAGGACACGACGGAAAGAGGTACCCAAAGCTAGATTTATGTTATAAGAAAGAGTTTTAAAAGAGTATATAATTCCTGGCAATAAGACTGCTACTTAAGATATTTCCCTGTGGCTTCTTGATTGGCATCCTCACTTAAAATACTCTTCACTTTTGTCTGCACGTCATCAGCTGGGTGATTTATCCTTAACCCTCTTGTCACAGAAGGAGTAGTAGGTCTTTCCTTTAGAGGTAGGACAGTTAGACAACTGGCATTGCGTTTGCTATGTTAAAAACAGTGAGAGGTCGTCTTTGAACCCGTTCATCTTTGAAAAACCCGCTGCTGCTGGATTTTCAGCAATTGTCCTGACAATATTTTAGCTCTTTGAACACTTTCAGGAATTGTGTAATCCTGTCACAATACCTCCTGGGATTTGAGGTGTAAGCGCGTTGAAATGAGTGACACCGTGCCACCCTCTGGCTGGCACCTTTTCTCTTTATGTTTTTATGCTGATATCCAGTCAGCTGAATCCCACCACTGCATCCTAAGGCGCTCGGTAATGGAAACTTAGCCTGTGAATTAGTATCTGTACTGGCGTTGAGGAAGGAAGAGAGAGGCAAGCTGTTATTCCTAACCACGGTACAGCCTGGAGGGCCAGCCTTCAGAATTCAGCTGTGAAATCCAGCTCACGCCAAAAAGCCTAAATGATGCTTTAGAGTGTGGGCAACCCGCCTTGAAATGGGAAATGAGGTGATTCCACAGGCATGCCCAGCTGTGTTGCCTCAGCTATTCTGTTTCGGGCAAAGTAGAACAGGGGGCAAACCTTTGGCAAGAGAGGAGTGTGGTGCCAGGCAGCCTGCAGCCGGCTCCAAGGAAGCCCAGCACAAATACCATGCAGCCTGCGCACTGCTGCTCTCACCCCCGCCCCTCTTCCAGGAGATCCAGGGGCTGAGAGCAGGCCTGCTGGGTTCCAGAAGGAGCAGACACTCTTAGCTGCTATCAGCAGCTCCACAGGTCTTCCCATCCCCCTCCACCCAGACACTGGGCCACCTTTCCTACCAGCCTCCTTTCTCCTGCCTTCCATAAGCTCTGAGTGAGGAGGAAGAGGTGTTGTGCAATGATGTTGTAGCTCATGAGAATGTCAAGTCAAAAGTCCCCACCCCCCTTTGTTTAGGTAAGTAAGTGATTGTCAGGAATAGACAGGCCAGGAAATTTTGTCTTTCCATTTCTGATCTTTGTGAATTGGAAGCTAATGGTAGACTGATGCTGATATGGCCAGGCCAGACACTAGCCTCGCTGGGCAGTCCAGGACTCTCTGAAGGACTATTTGGAAAAACCAAAGGGAGCCGAGTTACCTGACTCAAACCATGGCATTTGCAACTGCCTCTTCTGCATATGAGTAAGGAAAACCAAATAAAAATCGATGCATTTGAATTAGGATGCTGGTGAAGGATATCAAGGTGCTACAGACTGTCAGAATAATGAACAGGTCTATCATGGGAGAAGTCTGAGAATTCTCCTGAGAAGTCTACTTTGAGCTTATCATCACATACTTGGGACATCATATTGAAGAGAGGCTGGTCCCTGGCAAAGGATGCCAGGCTTGGGAGGGAGTCAGTGGGAAAACTTAAGCTCTTAATGGGATGGACTACGACTGTGGATATAGCAATATGCTCAGACATCACAGCCATTAGCAGTATGGCTCAGGACCGGGCAGTGTTTCATCCTTTGTACATGGGTCACCATCTGCCAGAACCAACTCCAAGGCACCTAACATATGAAAGGGTAACAAAAAAAAAAAAAAAAAAACCCAGAACTTTTCTTAAAAACGACATCACTGTATCCCTTTCACAGTACACTTACTATGTTTGTCAAATCTGCAGTTCTATTCTTGGAAACATTTTTCAAACTCATCTGTTTGGATGGCTGACAGCACCTCCCCCACCTTTTTCTTCACCTCCTCTACATCATCAAATCACTGTCCTTTCATGTTTCTCTGCATTCACAGAAACAAAAAGAAGTTCCCTGGAGCAAAGTCAGATGAGTAAAGTGCACAGAGTAAGAGAGGCATGCTGGTTTTTTGCCAAAAACAGGCACACTGAGATGGCTGCATGAGCAGATGCATCGTCGTCGTGGCAAAACCAGTCCCCCATATGCCAGAAATCAGACCTTTTTTTGTGGCACACAGTTAGGCAATGTTTCCAGAGCCTCTAAATAGAAACCTTGATTAACAATCTGACCTGGAGGAATGAACTCCCAGTGTACTACGAGTTGACATTTTCTGGTTGGTCATCAACCAACATTTCATCTTTTTTGAAGCAAGAAAACCACTAAAAACTTGAATTTTTCCCATAGTGCTGTCCTTATAAGCTGTGCTCAACATTACAATTTCTGGGCCATTTTTCCCTGAGCATGAAACAGAATTTCACAGCTGCATGCCCTTCTCTTCAATCAGCCATCACCAAAAAAAAAAAAAAAATGAGGTTTGAGTTAAACTGGTTAGCAGTTGCAAGCCTCCTGCAACTCCTTGGGAGGAAGACTGACCTTTCTTCTCCTGTCCACTGTCTCGGGAACCCCACAGGGGTCACTGTGCATCAGCAAGGATGCAATGGCCATGAGTTTGGTTCGGTTTGATTTGACAGCTTTGGTGTGTGCTGCTCAGATACTTTACAAAGTCTTCCTCAATTCAATTTTCCCTTGACACTTTTCACAAAATTTACTGAAGTCAGAAACTGGGGAGGAAAAACCACAGAGGTTATGCAAATATGTACAAGTATACTTGACACTTTGGAGGAAGGTTTGGATTATGATGAGATGTAAGAGCCCCCAGTAAAAGTATTTTTTTTAAACCCACAGAGGTTAGATGCCGGTCTGATCAACATATCAAGGTTACATACTATCAACAAGGTCTCCACTGTAGATGGACCTTGATCACCCGGCTGCAGTCATGTTTGTGAGGAAAGCAAAGAATGTTTTGGACGAGTCTCTTCTTTCTTGTGGGAGAAAGGACAAGGCAGACGGGGTTGATACATTTGTGTTCTTTTCTATGAGGTCAGCAAGATGTCCCCTGAATATTAATGGTCCTGTTCCATTATTAAAGGCTGAGTTGACCTTTTCATCCAGCTAGCTTTGTCTGACTCTCATTTTTGTTTGTTTGGGGAAAATATTATAAGAACACCTTTGATGGGTAGGTTTGTGCATTGTCAAAGCTGATTTTGATTCCATTAGCTCCCCAGTTCACAAAGTGTGTGTGTGTGTGTGTGTGTGTGTGTGAGAGAGAGAGAGAGAGAGAGAGAGAGAGAGAGAGAGAGAGAGAGAGAACCTTAAGGATCTTCCAATAGGCATTGTTCGTTTCTTCCTTCAGGCAAGCCTACAGCTATAAAGCAGAGAAATCAGGATGCTCTCAAAATAGCCCAGAGTTGAGACATGTCCCTTTCCTTGAGTTTAGGAAGGAACAGAGGCAAGTAGGGGACCTTGAGGCAAAATCAGCCTGTTGCATGCTAGGACTACCATGCCCCTGATGCTTCCATGCCAAGCAGTCACTGAAATCCCTGGCCCCTGCAGAGATGGTCCTCCAGTTACTTACTACTGGTGCCCAACAGACATGCTCAAACTTAGTGGCTTAAAACAACCATCTCAATACCTTTTGCTCATCATTCTGTAATCTGACTTGGGCACACTCGCCGCTGTTCAACCCCCACCCAGGTGAGCAGCTCAGCAAGGCCTTTCAGGATGGGGCGCCCCTGCGGCCGGCAGGTTGGTGCTGACTGTCTGGGCGCCTCTCAACAGGAGGAGCGTCAACGTCGCATTGAAGAAGAGTGTGCCTGAGGAGATATGTCGTGGTGGTCATTTGGGGAAACGAACCGCTTCCCCAGAATTTAGCCGAATTTCTGATTCTTCAGCAAATACAGGAAGCCCTCCCTTACAGCAGGGCTCCATCCCAGTGACTCCATCTTACGTAAAGGGGGACGAAAGTCAAGTCCTTTGCCTTTTAACTTTAACGGCTATTGTCATTATTCATGATTATTGTTGCCTTTTTATTGTCATTACCTTCAGGATTCATGGGGGGTTGAAAACATTTTAGCTAAAGCTGATTATATTTTGAAATATTTAACTCCACCAAAAACTATTTTCCATTGACTCATGACAACCCTCCCGTGGGTTTCTGAGACGACAACTATGGTTGGGAGTAGAAAACCCAGCTGACCAGGTGGATGGAAGCCCAACATGTAACCACTGCACCATACATCAAAAACACATACCACAGAATGCATGTCGACGATGAGGAAAAAGTTGGGTGGCATTAGTATTTTGTCAGTTATGATCTTGACAACCCTCATGGAAGGCTCTGGACCACCAAGCTTCTCCCTGGGGCTGGGAGTGGTGTTGTTATTCAGAAGTTTAGTGTCTGAGGAGTGTCTACACAGTCCTTTTCTTCCCGTTTTCCTCAGCTATTTTGCAGCAACATCTCACAGTGTTTGGGTCTGTGATTCAAGCAAACGATTGTTCCGTCTCCATTTAGGAAAGCTTGAGTTAATCCTTCACTGTGGAACTTTTCTTTAACAGTTTCTTTCCTTCATCCTCCTTGGTATTCCTTTATTCTTCAACAACTTTTTCTTCAAAATCTATTCCAGTCCCGATCTGTCAATTCAGATATCCTGTGCACAAGGGGACTGATAGGAAAGGGCAGTGTGTCATCACATGAATGCAGCACATGTCTGGAGCCTGTACACCAGCACGCTGGGTGCTGGTATGCCTGGGGAGAACAAATATTGAACCACACACAGTCTGCCTGCCAGAAGCTGAATGTTCAGACAAGACACAGGCCATTTCAACTCACAGTGAAGCTGGATGGAAGAGGGGTTAGCTTGAAGCTGGCTGCAAGAGGGGTTGGCTTGGAGTTGTACAAGGACAGATTGAGACGCCTAACCTGCCCAGAGAATTCCAAGGTAGGAAGTGTATGTGCCAGGCTCGGTTGTAAAATTAGAGCTGAAAGCTGAAGAGAAAAGACAAACCAGTTGCCCAAATGTTGCGGAATTTAGGGAAAATTGCACTTACTCATTATGGTCTAAACAGTTGTTACTATGATTGTATTATTGCCCGTCTTTATAAAGTCTTCCTCTGCAAGACATTTTCTTAGACCAAACTGCTCCTGGAAATTCTGAACAGTATGCAGAAATCTATACATGGCCTTGGGTGCCCCCAAACCACTTGCAGTGTCCCCGTGTGGATTAAGCCTCTGGTGAATCCTGCTCCTCACCCTCCTCTTTCATGCACCCTTGATAAATTATGTTATTATTATTTCATACCTTACATTGGCTACTGTCTCCCTTCACTCACTTTTCTGTTGTTCGTCCCCCTCTGCTGTCTTTTCAATAGAGGGTTTTCTATTTTTGACTTTGTCAGTGTTGTTGGGTTTTCTTGTTGTTCTTGTTGCTTGCTTGCTTCCTGTCAGTGTAAATCTATAGAGGTAGTCACTGGATTAGCACTTACTGAGAGGATGGAAGAGAAAGGGGAGCTACCTACAATGAGTCTAAGAACATGGTCTGAAATTGATGGAGCCAATGATTGTACAACGCTTCTTCAGACAGCTGAATGATTAAATTGTAGGATATGTGAATTATATGCCAATAAAGTTTTGATTTTCTTAACTGTCTCTGGCAGCTGAGGTCAGAGAAATCTGGGTTTATATTCTGGCACTGCTTGCATAAATTACGTAACCGTATGTTACCTTGGAGATCACAGAGGACTTGAGCTGAGAATTTGTCCCCACTCCCAGGAGACGATCTATGCTTTGTGTGAACGTGTGTGTGTATGTGTGTTTTGGTGAGAAAGTCGTGATCTGTATCAGCAGAACTACAGCACAAAGTGAACTCCTGCTGGCTGGAGGCCAGGGCTGGGTCAGGGGCACACAGAGCCCCTGTGGTATTCTTACTTGTGTACTGTTCTAGAAATTGTACTTTGAAAACCAATTCATCGTGAAATCATGGGGCTTATCGGTCCCACTGTGGACCAAGTGATCTCTGGACGTTGCTGGGGCATGTCTCATAGGCAGGCTCAATGTGGGACTCTTAGGAATAAGGATAGTAGGAGGGACTATGAGGAGTAAGGACAGCAGCAAAGATTTGCAGCCCAGTCTCCCCAAAGTCACAGGCAGAGGTAGCCTCGTGAGAGCCGTCACCTCGCTCATCCTCAAGCCAGAGGTGCACCTGTTATTTCTGAAAAAGAAGAGCCCTGCTCTTTGATCTTTGACATGAAGACAATCCAAGCCTTGGGGGAGAGAGCACAGTGGAGATGTGCAATCGGGAAGCAGTGTTTGGACTCCAGGAGCGGGGTCAGTGGGGCCCAGGTTGGCCTGGTTCCTTTTAAATGTGGAAGGGAAAGCCAGCCTGCGTTATCATGTGTGCCCCTGTGTGCGCTCAAGCATGGATTGCCCACGCTCTCCAGAGCAGTTGCCCTGAGATGCCAGGATTTCCAGCCTGGATGGTGCCCTGTTACAACATCCCCCAGTCACTTGCAAAATAAACTTAATCCAGTAGATTTTTTTTTTTTTTTATAAAAAGAACATTGCAGGTGTCACAGATATCCTGGACCAGAAAGGGAAGAAAGAATTAAGAGGGAAGAAAAGCCAACTGTGAATCATTGCTCTCAATGTGGGAAGAGAGGGGGGGACAGGTGGGCGGAGAAGTTTGGAGGGCATGTGGCCACTGGTACCACACTGCCCAAGCTCACTCTCCAGCTGGGTGACCCTGGCAGGTTCCTGCTCCTCTGCTGGGCAGGTCAGAGTGCCCACCTCCTCAGAGTGTTGGGGGCTGAAGTGTGCCACTGCTGGCTTCACCCTTCCAGCCCTGAGCGAATGAATGGCACTTGCAAGCACCCCTAGTGCATTGTCTCTTCCACAGTCTTCTCCTGGCCTTGGCCTGATGCAGATATCTCGCTCACTCTGGGCTGTGAAGGAAGCAGACAGAAGGAAGGAGGCGGGCCTTTGCCTCTCTTGGCTCCTGGAGGGGTGTGTGCTGGAATGCCTTCCCTCCATGAGGGTGGAGGCCCTGCTGTAACATTTGTGAGCCCTCCAGTCTCCACCTTGTCCTTATTTCAACAGCTTCGGAAAGATCCCTTCTGCATTTCAGGCGCGCCAAGAAAAATCTTAGTTTTAGCCTCTCTTATATATTTGGAATCAGAATCTCTAGAGACCATTATGCAAATGAATGCAAATGATATACAAGGAGGCGGTAGCCCCAGATTGTGGGGAGCGGGGGTTGGGCAGGCCACCACAAAGGGCCTTGAATGAAAATTTGCATCTGTTTAGGGTAGCCCTGGGTTGGAAGCCTTGCACATTATTGCGACAATGTGGCTCTCTTTCCGTCATTCACCTCTGTGTAGAGGAAGAGCGCTGAAAGCTTGTCTGGTTTCTGTACTGAAGGTGACAGTGGAGGTCGAAGTCCGTGTTTGGGCTGTGTGACATTGTCGCGATTGAGCTCTCTTTGAGTGATGCAGATAAAACGTGGCTTTGAAGTCATGTCCCAGGCTGTGGGGCAGGCCGTGACCCCAGCCAGCCGTGTGCCCTGGGCAGAGTCGCTCCATGCCTCCTGGCGCTCCCTCTCTACACTGAGTGGGTTGAATTAGGTGAGCTCACTGCCGCATCGACGTACCATCCTCCGAAGAAAACCCTTCGTGCCAGGGTTGGCATTACCCACTCCTGCCTGAAGTCCTCTTCAAGGGGTGTTGCAACAATCCTGGAGAGGGGAAAACAAACACAAGGAAGTCCCAGCAGCATGTTTATCTGGACCCGGCGCAGCTGGCAGCAAGGAGTCTGGTCCTCTCTCCCCAGCAGTGTCCACTCCTGCCGTGCTTGGGCAGGAAAGTCTTTTCCTGAATGCTGTGAAGGCCCTGGAACCCTCTGCCACCGGGTGGAATGCTGCAGAAGTCCTCTCACCCCATGCTCTCCCTGGCTCAGCTGGTGTCTGTGTAAAGCTTTGCACTGCCCAAACCACTCCTGCCCGAAGCCTGCAGTCTCCTGGTCTCTGGTCTCCAATTAGACCTAACCCTTTGATGGTCCCCCTCAGGAATCCTCTGACCTCACAGTTTTAACTCCAGCTGTGGCCACAGCCCCCAACTGGGTACAGGCATCTACAGACAGCCCTCTGCCCCAACGCTCCTCTGATCCGGCCCCAGGAGGCATGGAAGTGCAGTGGAATTAGCACCCATGAGGCGGCAGTGGGTTAGTTGGGTTGGAGCAACCCCTGGCCCATGGGCTGGGAAGCCCCGGGGCACACTCCTTGAAGACAGACAGTTTGAGGTGGGAATCTCCTGAGCTCCTCGGGTGCTCACAGGCTGGAAGGTGCCTGCTCTGAATATGGATAGCTTGCCTTGGATTGGCGTTCCCTCCATCCAGCTGCCGAGCCCAGGCTGCTCCGGGATGTACTTCCCAATGTCAACCATCTGCACACAGACCCTTGTTCCAGGCTCTCCTTGGTAAGGGAACCTCACATCTGATAGGCACATTTACTGAACATCTTTGCCCTGCAAAGAGATGATCTTGGTGGAGCTCAGCTGTGTGACCCAGCATGATCCAGAAGCGGTCACACGATGCCTTCTGTGGGTGCTTCTTACTCTCCTTCCACCCCTTCCCCTCCTCTCCCTCCTCCTCCTTTGGTGGGATTGAACCGGAAAGCATGCGTTCTGAGGATGCCTTGGTTTTTCAGATCAGACTTCTGAGGGTTGACCTTGAACATGTGACCTGAACCATCAAGTCGCCCTTGGTTTTCTCCCTAGCTGAAGTTCGTGGAGCACTAGAGCCAAGCATAGGACAGGCTGAGAATTCACTTGGACAACAGACCACACTTCTGGTCTAAGCCATGATGGAAAGCTTGGTGGGGGCGGGGGGTAATATGTTACTCAGGGCAAATTTATGATCATAGAGAGGCTTCGTCTGTGTCTTTGGGAAGGACCGGCTCTGGAGAAAGCCATCATGCCTAGGTCAAATAGAGGGTCAGCACACAAGAGGCTGAACGGCCCCGGTGACTGCAACAATGGGCTGTAACATCAGAGCGACGTAGGCCAGGGTCAGTGTCTTGTGCCAAACATGAGGCCACTGTGGCCCAGCCCCGACTCGAGGGCATCGAACAAGAGCCGACACCGTGGGTGCCACATGCCCCAGTCCTCAGCCACCCAGAGTTGGGAGGCTTTCAGCATGCCCATGGTGGGGAAGCTGTCTCCACTGGAGCCCTTCTTCTCCATGCTTCCTAGAGCCTCTCCAGACCAACCAGAGGCCAGGGTCACAGAGAGGATCCCTGCTTTGTCCATTTGTCCTGCTGAAATCACAAGAAGAGAATTGTCAGAGGCATCTGCCCATGTTTGGGGAAGGCTAGTCGGAGGTACAGTCACAAGAGGGACCAAGAGGAGTGTCCTGTGTCTGGGGAGGAGCTGACGGGCCAGAACCAGCCCCCTCCCCGCTCGTCTGTAGAGACCAGCTTGCCCCAATCCCTGGCGAGTGTGGTAAGGGGCAACCAGATTGATGCCGCGACCTCTGGAAACCGAGCAGGTTATTCTCTCCTGGGATTCTCTTTAAACAGAGACAGCAAACAAAACCCACCCACCAGAAGGGTGTTTAAAACAGGCGGAAAGCTTTTGGCCTGATGCATTTGGTTCTCAGCGAAGACAGAAGATTCTCATTCAAAACTTCTGATTTTATTGTTAAAGTTCAACGGAGCAGCTATCTCCGCTCCAAGAGGGCTTGCCCCAGGGCGCGCAGTGATGTCCTGAGGGCCAGAATCCCAGCAGGCCCCAGTGGGCTTCCTCTTCTCCTCAGGCTGCCTGTGGATGCCAGCCTGCGTGCCCCGGCACACAGATAACTCCGCCCTGCCCTGGCATTGTGTCATGCAGGATGGAGGGGAGGGTGGGCCTGAGACTAGGCCTCAGCGAGCAGAGCTCTCCCGTTGCACTCCCCTCCATCAAGTGTATACCTGGAGTTTCCACAAAGGGACGTGGGGACTAGTCTTTCTGCCTGCCCAGGCCTTCCCCATCCTTCAGGGAGACTCAGCTAGACCTGCCCACTTTCCACTCCCCCAGCTGCCAAGGCCGCAGTCTGTTCTGAGACCCTGGGAGAAGGCTTCAGGAGATGCAGGACAGCCCGATTCAGCTGCTTCTGGGTCCTCTGATGCTGGTTCCTCTCCCTGACAAGTGCCGGGTCCCTGGGGTTCTGTATCTTATTTGAGTGTCAAGGCAGTGGGGTGGCTTCTGGAATGTTCCCACCTGGCCCTTGACCTCGGCATCTGCACGCCCAGGGTGAAGAAGGGCTGCCTTTGACCTCCTCTCTCTGTCTCCCTCCAGGCTTCCTCCTGCTCTTGGCACTGACTGAAGCGCCCGTGTCGGCCATCCAGGAACCCTCCCCCGGGGAATCTCTGCAGGGCCCCCCCTCAGCCACGACATCAAGCACCATGGTGACAGCACCCCCCAGCTCGACCAGACGCTCCCCAGTGGTGGCTGGCCCTGTGCCTGGGGTGAAGCTGGCCCGGCGTGAGGACAGGCCCTCCTCGCAGGCCACGGTGCACGTGGAGAAGATGACAGCCCACCCAGACGTGGAGAAGATGACAGCCCACCCAGACACACGCCCTCCTGTGGCCGCCACGCTGCCCACAGCAGCCAGCTCCCCTCACCCTGCCATGACAACCACATCCTTCCCCCCAGGGAAACCCGTCTCCACCATCCTGCAGTCCAAGCCTACAGAAGTCACCAACCACCCCCCAGAGGAGGCCGTGCCCACCATCCTGCTGACCCAGCCCATGGGGACCACCAGCCGTCCCCCAGAGGAGGCTGTGCCCACCATCCAGCTGACCAAGCCAACGGGGGTCACCAGTCACCCCCCAGAGGAGGCTGTGCCCACCACCCTGCTGTCCAAGTCAACAGGGACCACCAACCACCCCCCAAGGGGGCGTATGCCCACCATCCTGCTGACCAAGCCAATGGATGTCACCAGCCGCCCCCCAGAGGAGGCTGTGCCCACCATCCTGCTGACCAAGCCAACAGGGGTCACCAGCCACCCCACCAGTACACCCACCCGGTCTGGCACACGCAGGCCCCCGCGGCCAGCCGGCTCCTCCCGGAAAGGAGCAGGTAACTCTCCGCGCCTCACTCCACCTGCACCCAGCGGCCACCAAAGGAGGAAAGAGAACCACCGAGGGCCAAAGCAGAACCCCACCCCCCCAGGGCAGGAGCGGCCCCTGGGGAAGATCTTTCAGATCTACAAAGGCAACTTCACAGGGTCTGTGGAACCAAACCCCTTGGCCCTCACCCCCAGACACCCACCCCAGGGTTATCCCTCCTCACCGCAGCCCCAGACAGCGTCCAGCCGTACCTCGTGGGCATCACCCACCACCCCTGTGGCGCCTGCAGAGAACGAGCCAGGCCCGAGCAGAACAGACCCAGGGGGTGATCTTCCCTTCACCAGCCAAGGAGTGGGGCTGAACGCCACAGCAGCCTCCCGTGCCCCTTTCAGCCCACAGCCTGCCCCAGTGCCTTCTCAGCACCCACGTGGTGACCCACAGGGTGGCCCCAGCCTCAGTGACTCCTGGCTTGCTGACACCGCTGGCACCAGACCCTGGTCTGCCAGCTCTGGGGTCTTCACAGCCACCAGGGAGCCCACCCAGGCTGCCTTCAATGCTAGTGTCTCAGCCCCTTCCAAGGGGCTTCCTCAGGGAGCATCCACCACCCCACAGACCCCAGCCCAACCCCCGGTTCTCCATGCGGAGGAGGAGGAGGCCGCCGCAGCCACCGCCCCCATGACCAGCAGAGCACCCAGTCCTCTCTCCACAGTGGTGTCCACAGCCACAGGGAACTTCCTCAACCGCCTGGTTCCCGCTGGGACCTGGAAGCCGGGAGCAGGAGGCAACATCTCCCACGTGGCTGAGGGAGAGAAGCCCCAGCCCCGAGCCACCATCTGCCTGAGCAAGATGGACATCCTCTGGGTGATCCTGGCCATCAGCGTGCCCATCTCCTCCTGCTGTAAGTGCCCCGCCCCACCTCGCTCACTCACAACACGGGCGTCCCCGGAGCCCCAGAGCTGGGGGCCCTGCACAACCTCCCAGCATCCCAGGACACAAAGCCATAGGCCAGGTTGTAGAGCCTCCCTGCCTCTGGTCGTCGGTCCTGCCAGGCCATGGTTCTGGGTCTGCTGACCACAAAACCGTGGCCCCACAGGAGCTGAGGCCAGCCTCGCAGGGGGCAGTCTAGCCCACCTCTGCATCTTGCAGATAGAAGCACCCAACTGGAGAGGTGAGGTGGCGGGAGCCCACAGAGGCTGAGGGTCCCAGAGTGGGTAAGCAGTGGATCTGGGGTGGTGAGGGCTCAGAACTCCTGTCGTCTTCACTGCTACCCTCCTTTCTCCCCGATTGTCCCCATACAAGGCAACACCAAGATGCCACAGGGGCGACTGGACTCGTCCACATGTGTAGCTCCGAATGGCCAAGCTTTGACTTTCCTCTCTGCCTCCGCTCCCTGCTCCCCTTTTCTCTTCTCTTGCCTTCTCTCTCCCGCCCCAAGACAGAGCAAGGAGGAAATGGAGTGAGGTCTTTCATGTGGCGAGGTCTGCTAGCCCTGTGACAAACGTTGTCCTTGTTGCTGAAGTGAGACTCAAGGGCTCCCTGTGAACTTCACTTTCTTGTTGATCTGCTCGTGGGTGGGGAAGCTGGATGCACTGTGGCCTCTGACGTGGCCAGCACCCAGGGAGTAGGCCTCTTCCAAGGCCCCCAGCACCCCCATGCTGCTGCCTGGCACGTTGGCCCCGGGTCCGGAAGCTGCCTCCCTTGGACTCTGTAAGGATTTGGCCTCATCTCACAGGATGCCGGGCTTCCTTTATGTCTTCCCCACATAATGGGTCCTGAATTCTAAGCATCTCTCTGCTGAGCTCTCCGGAACCTGGGACTCTGCCCCTACTGCACCCCAGAATGGTTGTCCAGCTGTCCCCGACCACTCCTGGGGCTGAGAATGCCCCTGCCCTCCCTCTCTGCACAGCACATTCTCTTTGACTTCAGAGGTTATGATCCCACCATTTCGGGAGCCTGAACTTTACTCCCTGTAGCTTCTACTCTGTGGCCCTAACCTTCCCCTAAACCAGTGGTCGGCAAACGGCGGCTTGTGAGCCATGTGCGGCCCTGAAGTCACGCTGAAAACGTTTGAAGGTTAGTATTTCAGGTCACAGTGATCTCATCTGTTTGGAAAAACCTATTTAAGGCTCTTGAGTGATTTTAACGTTGTGAGGAGGACAGGATTGGCCCTTGGGTCTCAAGAGTTTGCTGACCTCTGCCCTAAACCACACAACTCAAAACACACACACACACACACACACACACACACACACACACAATGGCTCTTAGGAACATGCTTCTCCTTTTCCAAACTCACAGCCTGTTCCTTCACGTTTTCCTCAAGGGCCTGCATGACTCTGCCCCCTGCTTCCCACTGCTCAGTAGACACTGGCCAGTGGGTCAGGGCAGGGCCTCTGGGGATGATGCCTCTGCCCCCTGGCCCACAGTGGAGCCCGTGCTCACTATCTGCTTTGTTGGTCTTCCTCCCTATCCTGTCCGCCCCAGCTCAAGAGGAATGAAAGTCCCAAGGCAGGGAAGACTGTTGAGCCCCTCATGCTGCAGCCTGCCTCCTGCTGTGGACTTTTTGGTGGACGGTGGATGTGCAGAGCAAAAGGTCCACGGCAGGAGGAGACCCCTGCCTGCGACTCGGGACCCCGTGCAGGGGCCAGAGGCCCCCGTCCGCGGGCTACGTACACTTTGCTTCTCTTATTTCATCCTGATTCGCCACAAAGAAATTTTAGTTTTTAAAATGTGCTGCAGTGAGTGAAAGTTTCTATACTGGTTTTTATAAATGTACACATGCACATATATATGCACATAAAGTATATATGCTGTTGGCTAAAGATCTGCCCCAAAGAGAAAAGTGAATGTGAACATTTACACTTCTTTTGAGAGTTTTTATGTACATTTTTGAATGGAGGTTTCACCACTGTATTAGGATGACTGGCAATATCAATGACTAGAGAACTGTATATCTTACTGCTGTGCCTGGGGTTATACATTTCAACTATAGAAGATTCTGCAGCATGCTTAACCGAAGAATGAATATTTCGTGTCACGCACGGAGTGTTTCCTTCATTCATCATTGAGCAGGTGCACTGTCTCTGGCGAGGACACACATGGAAACCCTCACTCTGAAAACAGAGGGGACTGGTGCTCAGAAAATGCAGGGCCGTTGATCAGTCAGTCCTTGACCGTGGCCACACTTCAGAAGGGACCCACTCAAAGCGGCTTTTTCAATTCCTTGATGTGTGCAGGACGCTTCCACTTAGCATCTCATCATCCCATCCCTGCGGCTGTGGACCAGCCAGGGGAGGAGATCAGAGCAGGACATGAGCAAACCAATCGCCCCAGGTGCCTCGGGCTCTCCCCTCCCCACTTTCGGGCCGCGGGAGTCTCCAGGTGCTGCCCCCGCCCAGTTCCCCATCACACGATGGTCAGCCTAAGCGGCTGGTAGAACCCCTTTGCTTCCAGGAAGCTTTTCCCAAGTGCTCGTCCTGTGCCAGGCACGAGGGGGTCAGGGGCGTGCGGTCTGCTCCTCTCCCAACTTCCAGAGCCCTCTCCTCCACTAGGCTCCCCTCCACCCCTAGGGCCAACTCCACACCCACCTGGGTTTTTCAGTTCTAAAAAGACTCCCTCCTCTCCCCCAACCCTTCTGCTAGGTGTGAGTCTGCAATTAGAGCAGACCTGCCTGCAAAGCTGGGAAGCCCACAGGCGGCCTAAAAATGCCAGCCAAGATGGGGGGGGCGGGTGCTAAGGATATAACTTGGTCCTTTCTGAAAGAAGACAAGCACTTGTGCTCAATCTGGACTTAAATCGTACCTGGGCATCTCTGGCCCAACCCCGTTTTTACGCCTGTCTCACATTTCCTCCATTCCCCAGGGACACTCCTGTGAGCCCTCACTCCTAGCTGCTCCAAGGTCCCTGCCCAGCCGGGCCTGCTTCCATACCTGGTTCCCTGTGCCTGGCGTGTCCCCGGCTCCTGTGGGATCATTGTCATCTCAGAAGGACACAGAGAGAGGAATCCCTGTCCACCTGCAGGACTTAAGGTGGCCAGGCAGGTGGTTTTCGCAATCCAGTCCTCCCTCCGCTCATCGGGCCAGCAGACCCCTCCCAAGGCCCCATCTCTGGCTGGCACCTCTGTCTGTCTGTCTGCCTTACTCAGTTACAGCTGCAACTCCTTGCCAGGTCGCCTGCCGTTTCTGGAAGTCTGTCAAAGGCTCAGCAACTGCACAGCCACAGGCGGCCCTTCCAGCACGTACATGCATCTGCGAAATAAAATTGAAACAGAACCCAAGAAATTAGGCATATTATTCCAATAAGCATAGTGCTATCAGTCCAATTCATATTGCTTATATATATACTCATTATATACCTAGGTATATGATGAAATCACTATTATATGTACATACACACACACACACACATATGGCTCTTGAATACAGTGACTAGATTTTAACATTGGTAAAGCAGGACACCATTGACGGGGGGTGGGGGAGGGAGTAGAGGGGGTATATTCCCTTCCCATTCTCCCGCTGTTCCCTAACTTGTGCATTCTTTCCAAAAATCAGGACCTTTTTAAAACGCCATGAGATACGGGAAGAATTGTTTAAAATCGGGACTGTGCTGCCAAAAGCAGGATGTCTGGTCACTTTACTCTTAAATAATTTTTAAATTGATGTGAGGGACAGGATTGGCTCTTCCATCCCCAAAGTTTACCACCCCCTGATCTATCTGCCCTGGTAGCAGAAGTGTCCTCTCCTCTCCCTGCTCAGACCACATTGGCCACGGTCCTGCTCTGCACCCACCAGAAGCCAGAGTCCAGGGGTCCAGGGAGACACAGCATGCCCCAGGCCTGCCCACGGAGGATGCCGGCAATTCCACCCTAGGCTGGAAGACTGTGTGTCTCCCGGTCTGAGCAATGCTTTGCCTCCTAAGCCATGCCTGTGCCTCACAGTCACACCGGCTTCCAGAAGTGCTCAGAAAGGGACTGATTGAATACAGGACACACTCCCTGGGGCCCTTGGAGCCGTGGCTCCTGAGCTGGTCTCTGCTGCCACCATCAGGAGGCAAGTGTCACCGTCCTGCTGGAGGCCCTGGCCTGGCATCACCAGCGTCCAACCCACCCTATGTGTGACAGACGCATCCATGTGAGAGAATGCCTTCACCTCATGCCAACTGCAGGTATTTGTCGGGGCCGAGCAGCGCCTCCTGCTGGCCTGTCGTGAATACACCAGTAAACGCCTCAGTGCCTACGGAGTACCCAACAGATACCTTCTCAGTGTGCCAGTGAGGCCCTTGGTTAGGTGGTTAGTTGTGAGTGGTTGTCAGATTTGAATAGATACTTTTTTACTCATAGCCCCCCTCAAGTGATTTTATACTTCCGATCCAAGAAACTCTGAGTCAGAATAATTCTTGATGGGCAGATGGTCTCCAGGAGCTTGTAAACTCATGGGAGGAGGAACCGCAGGACAGGGGGACAGCCGGAGATGTCCCCACGTCCACCTACCCACAGCTCTTCTCTGAGCTTCCCAACCCGCCCATGACAGCTTCGCTGGGCCCTTCAGCAGGCTCAGTCTCATCACCATTGTGGGGAATCAGGCAGTACCCGTGGACCCTCCTGGCTCTCCCACCCCCATCCTGCTCTCCTACCAGATCTCCCTCCACTGTCTGAGACCCAGGGCCCACTACCTTTATCTGCGCAGGGCCATTTGCATCAGGCAGAGGCAAACATGCCATTATTGTAATAGCCCATAATGGTGATAGCCGGCATTGCTTCCCTCTGGGACTTGGGTGGTTTCAGCTGGCACTCCTACCCGACGTCATCCCCGTGGCTGCCTGTGTCTCCCGGCTTCAGGAAAACGGCGGTCCACAGCCCTGCCTCACCCTTCACGTTGGAACCCAGGGACGACGCCTTTCCCTTCTCTGGTCTCAGGGTGCTCTCTGTGAAACAAAGAGATCCGTGGACCTCTCTTACTCTCTACACTTTAAATCTCGCTCAGGCACCGGCGAGGGGCCGTGGCGTCGTAGAAAGACCCGACTTGTGGAATAAAGCACACTCAGCTGCGTGCCAGCCCAGCCCTGCCGCTCAGGCGTGCGCTGCTGGACCTGAGCTAGTGTTTTCTCAGACGGGACCAGCGCCCGTCCGCTGCCCTCCTGCAGGCCGCTGAAGAAGCAGGCACCCAGCTGGGATTGGACATGCAAGAGACGCGTGTTGGGGAAGCGCCGGTGAAGGAGGATTGTGACCTTGGAGTGGATAGGGGCCTTACCCGTGGTGTGAAACGGAAGACCCAAGCGGGATTGAGTGGAGGAGTCTTGGACTGCCACAGGCTTCTGGGAAAGTTTCAGCAGCTGGGGCGATGGGACCCGCCTGTGTGCGCCCCTGGCGCCGGATCCAGAAGTGTGCCAGCCGGGTCTGCCAACCCACTCTGCCTTCTCAGGGCGAGAGCCGAGTGGACGCCTCCGTGGTCCCAGCCCTCACCTCATCACCCCATAAAGCACATGCGCTCCTCATACCCACCTTAGGAAGCCAGTGTTCATCAGAGAGATGGTGTGTGCATGTGTCACTCTTGAACTTGGGTGTTCGTACAAGCCCTGGTGGAAGTGGGGCCTGTCCTCTGACTTCACGAATGAAAGTCAACGTCAAGCCCCAGGCCTGCTCCCATGAAGCAGGAATTAGACAGCGAGAGGCGTGACAATCCACTGGCAGGGCCACACACAGTTCACGATGGTGGGCTTGTTGCCGAGGGTAGCTGGTTAGAATTCTGGATCGGAATTGCTCAGGGCACCATTCTTGCTTTGTTTATAGCAGCCTCTGCTCAGCTGTGCTCTTAGGCTCTCGTGGGTTTTGTCTTCTCGTCCCTATGGCCGTTGGCCTGCGCATGCTTGGGCAGTGTGACCAATCTTTTTTTAGAGCTGCCGATAAGTACCCAAAGGACACACCACTCCACATGCAGACCATCCTTCTGCCGAAACCACTCAACTTGACTTGCTCCAGGGACCAGGAAGCCCACCGTCTCTCGTGCTCTGGTCTGGGTTCTGCTGTTACCTGTTCCTCTGCTGCCACCACTTTCCGTCCTGGGATCAAGGAGGTTCAGCACATAGGGACCTCAGGGTCCAAAGGACACGCTCCCTTCCTGGGTGTACTACCTTGACGTTCATGAGATCCCCTTTCCTGCTTCTGAGGTGGCTCCGTTTATACCCAGGGGGGTGGTCATCACAATTAACCTTGTTAACAGTCACTCATGACTGAATCACATAATCCTATCAGCATCCTCCCCACCTTCTCTTGCTCAGACCCATCGGCAAAAGCCTTTTGGTGTAGTTACATGGACTGTGGCTGGAAGAAGCACAGAAAGTCATTCATTGCACCATATCAGGCCTTGGTGTCCCCAGGTCCCTGTTCTTTTGATCGGCAGGTTGACTTCAAGGCTTCCAGTGAGCCAATGAGATGGTGCTTGAGAGACACACTCCGTTTTCCCTGTTATAAATAAAGGCAGGAGCAGGGGGCTTGAAACCCCAGAGATTGATGAACGTTTGAGCTGAAGGGGATTTCAGAGCTTTACTGGTATGGATTTTTTTTTTTCAAGTTGCACAGAGGTCTCCCACCTTCTCTCCCTTTCATCCAAAGAACTGCTTCCTCAAGTGGTTGAAGTAGGGTAAGGAAGTGGAAGTTGGGGGTTGCGGGGGGAGGGCTATGCCACTCAGCTGAAAAGACTGCTCATTTGGGTTCACAACTCCCATGTCCAGCCTCCAGGCCACCCAGCAAGAGCCCTCCCCCATGCCTGCTCCAGGTATCCGATGTTTTCAATGTGCTGAGCGTCATGAGAGCACTGGGCTGGGGTTCAGAGAGTCTGGATTTGGCACTGCACATGCCTCAACCCCAGCCCCATGTGAGCAGTGTTATGTGCTGGGGCAGTTTCAAGTCCCTGGTCTCCCTGTGTGGAATAAGCCTGTGGGCAGAGAAAGGCTCCCGCTGGCTCATTCCCCGCTGCACAGCAGGTGAGGAGGACTCCATTTACCCTTCTTACAGGGACCCCTCTGCCTTGAAAAGCATGGGAACCAGGTCAGTCCAGTTCACACACACAGGCTTTGCCCCTACCAGCGCTGTGTCGTGACGGGCTATGCCACCTGAATCGCACACTAATTGAAGAGTCTTTTTGTCCCAGCACAGGAAGCATCTGACACCCTGGCCCCTTCTCTTATGCCAGCCTCTAACTGAGAGAAGAGCACTTCCCCCTTCGCGGAATATTCCCTGCAGCCTCCCCTCAGGCTCGTTCACTCTCCCAGCCCAGGCTGCTGGGTGCACAGGGAAGAAGGGAGAAGCCAGGACAAGGGCCATTGGGCCTGGAACCTTGTCCCACACTCGGTCTATGTGAGCTCCTTACATGAGCTCCATATCTGTCACTTACACACCTGCAAGTTGGAGGCAAGTCTGCTCTGTACTGGAGGCCATCGTCGTCTTGTCTGTAGAAGGAAGCGACCCAAATGAGTTGTCTTTCCAACTGAGTGATGCAGTGCCCCTCACGCACACACTCCCACTCCCTCACCCCCTTTGAACCACATGATGCAGCAGCTCTTTGGACGAAAGGGAGAGAAGGTGGGAGACCTCTGTTTAACTTGAAAACGATCGATGCCAGTGAATCTCTGAAATCCCCTTCTGCTCAGATGTTCGGCGATCTCTGGGTTTGCAAAGCATCCTTCTTTTATTATTTTTTTAAGAGGAGCTGGAAAAGTGAAGCGTAAGCAAATGAGAGCTCTTTTTGATCAAAGCAGACATGAAAACTTGCCCCCTCCCTTGCCCTTGTTCAGAGGTATGTGCAGGTTGAGGTGCCAATGAGGTGGGCAGCTGGGAAGGAGGCTCTGGGATTTCTGAGAACACACAAGGACACAGGGCACAGCATTTACATCCCCCTGTGGGTGCAGCCCCCTGTGGGGGGACCCAGCTCCTAGGCCAAGGTGGATGGTGTTGGCCTCCACAGCCCCCAGGTGGCTGTTTGCCCCTGTGCTGGCCTATGGAGGACAGCCTGGCACCCGCAGACTATCAGCCAAGGCTGTGGCTCAGTCCTGAGGACCCTGGGGCAGCATCGACCAAGTCTTTGTTGATGGCATCTGCCCAAGAGGACTCCTTGTGGCATGTGAGCCTTGAGAGGCCAGCCTCCGCTCTGCTCACCCCTGGTTCAGCACCCGAGGGCCCATCTAGGCAGGCTGGGCTTCAGCCTGTCTCTGTGAGGCTGCAGCATGAGCATTAAGGGCACCCTCGCCAGTTCTTCTGTCTAGATCTGCTGGTGGGCAGGTCACCTCACCTCTCTGCACCTCAGTGCTCTAAAACTGGGGCATAGTCATGAGCAAGAAAGAGGCTCGAGGGAATTGATGTTTTAACGTGCTCAGATAGTACTGGCACAAGAGTGCTGCCTGGCTGTAATGGCCATGGCTATCCTGCCGGGTGCTGAAGACAGGAGAACGAGATGAGTGCCAGAGCAGCTGATTGATCACACTCTAGGGCTTGGGCGTTTGAGCCCCTGTCATCAGGGGCCCCCACGTGGAACTCAAGAACTTCTTGTGTCACCTTCCCTGTGCCCTACCCGCCTCGGCCATGCTCTCACCCTTACAATGCCCCCACCAAGCCAACAGGCAATCTAGAACATGCTTGTCATGGCCTGCAGGCCAGCTCCGCGGCTACCTCCAGGCAAACTCGAAGACCGGCACTGATATCCACAGGGTACATCCAAGCCCGTGCCCGCATCCCCATGGATGCAATCCAACCCTGTGAGCTCATCTCAGAGCTCACTCCCGGTGCCACACCGTTCCCGCCATGCCGGCCCTTCCTCATCTCCTCACATAGACGGACCTGGTCCCCACCTCAGGCCCTTTGCACATGCTGCCCTCGCTGTCTAGGGCACAGTGCCTGGTTCTCCACACACCTGGCTCCGACCTCACATTCCAACCTCAGCTGGAGGGCCTTTCGGGAAGACTGAAACATGCCCTGCCCCCCACCCCCACCCCGATCTCTCACTGTTCTGTTTTGTTCTCTTGGGGTGATCTGGATTTACCTCATTTATTCGTTTTGTGGATTATTTATCATCTGACCCTCTCTCCTCCCATTAGAATAGGAGCTCATGAAAGCAGGGGGTCTTGTCTCCTCGGTACACTCCTCTCTCCCCACCACTTACAGCCATTCCCGACAGTGGACATGTGTATGTATTTGCTGAAGAATGAACGTAGGCCCATCGCAGCCCCGACTGGGAGCTTGACTTCTGTCCCCTGAGGGGGGTGGCTCCCTCCGCACTCTGATCTGCCCTCTCTCCACAGCGGTCTTGCTGACAGTGTGCTGCATGAGAAGGAAGAAGAAGACGGCCAACCCGGAGAACAACCTGAGCTACTGGAACAACGCCATCACCATGGACTACTTCAACAAGCACGCCGTGGAGCTGCCCAGGGAGATCCAGTCCCTGGAAACCTCGGAGGTACAGAGCCCGCACCAAGGAGGCCCCCAGGAGGGTGGGGCTGCTGCAGGGCAAGTGGGAGTTGGGCAGAGCACGGGCCCCAGAGAGAGGTGGGGAGGCCGGGCTTCTCCACTGTGACCTGTGGGCAGCTACCTCAGCAACACGGGAAGGGACAGTTGCAGGGACTCCTTGACCTGCAGCTCAGCCACAGGCCCCAGGCGCTCTTTTGTGCACATGGGAGTGTGGGAGACACTGTGGGGGGAGCTTCCAGTTTCTGGAAACAAATCAGCAAGTGTTGCTTGAGGACCCATTTCACCACCTGGATGGCCTACACCATCTGGAGGCTGTGAAGATGAGCTCATGTTCTCAGGGAGGTCAGCCTCCAGGATATGGTGGGACCAGGCCCCAGCACCATTCAGAGTCAGTTCAAACAGGGAAGAAGGAGAGCTACCAAGGAGCCCTGAAACTCAGGGGAGGAAGCAATTCGTTCTGACTGGGTGAATCACGGATGATGCCAGGGAGAGGAAATGAGCCAGACTAAGGCAAGGTGCTCTCGACACACCTGAGTGCTGGGGGGGGGCATGGTGCCAGTGCAGGTGCCAACAGAGAGCAGAGCGTGCACTGGGCCAGGGAGTGTGTGCCCAACACTGGGCTGAGCAGTGAGAGCCGGGCTGTGACCCCAGGTGTCTTGGACCCTGGAAGCTTGGCTCCTCCTACTCTCACACAGAGGGTGAAGCAGAAGCCAGAGAAGGCAGGAAAGGTAGATGGAGGCCCGATTTCCACACAGCTTTGAGTCCAGTATTACAGGATTTAGACTTCATTCTCAGGCAACGAAGCATCGTTGAAAGTTTTGAGTTGTTGGGGGACTCCACTTGGGAAAGATTGCACTGTGGCCAGTGAAGATACACCACAGGCATAAAAAGAGTCTGGAGGCACATCTGCCTTCCCCTGACTTCACACAGGGCAGGGAGAATCAGATATCTAGCCAAGCCATCACCTTCCAACCGTCTGCCCAGTCGAACGCCAATCACCCCACCCACTATTTCTCGGTACCCGACTTCTCAGCTAGGTGCCATGACTTCTCACAGGCGATACTGGAGACTCTGGGGTTCATTAGGGAAGTTGACAGGTTACAATTCAGGATACAAAATGGTCAGGATATAGTTCTTGGGTCAGGACAGCCTCTTTTCAGCCATACCCACAGGCGGGTCTCTCCCTAGGGATTGGTCTCTCAACCACCTGGCCCCTTGGCCTCTGCCCCACGCAGACACTGGTACAAAACTCTTGAGGGATGCTAATAAAGACCCAAAGAGAAGGCCACTCTGCCATAAACCAGCACCCAGAGTGTTGACCTCTAACTCCACAGTCAGCAAACCTAACTAACTTCTTCAATTAAGTGCCTAGAGGTACCCAACTCCACCGCACAGTCCCCTTGACTTGTTCAGCTTGACTTGTTTGGTAGGCCAAGAAGCCCCCCCCCCCCACCTCGTTATCTCATACTGCTGTCACTCCCCCCTCACAACTTTCTGTCCCTGCATCTAGGAGATTCAACGTGCAGGGATCTCTGGTTCAAAGCATGTGCTCTCCTCCTGGCTGGTCTTGCTTGATGATGGACTTGTACAATCATTTCCACGATCAGTCTTTAGAACTCAGCCCTCCACTCCCCGTGATCAAATGGTCTTCCTCGTGGGCTGCGGCATCACCATCGGTTCTAGTTCCATGCTTGCTCTTCCTTGCACATGCTCCTTGCCTTCGAACTCGGCAGGCTGCTCTCTCTGTGGCCTGGTTTGCCGTCTCTCTCTGCCAGAACAGAAGGTGGCTGCAGGCAGGAACCTCTGGTGTTCTGGTCACTGCCCTCTCCCCAGGGCCTGTAGAGACTTTGGGAAATGTTTCTAAATCATGTTTACTCGTGGTTAGCCCAACCCATGGAAGATTATCTTTTAAAAAAAGAACCATGTTTGACCTAAGGGCAAACAGAGGGGCAGCTTCATGCAGACCGTGAGCTTCCGTGTGGCCAGTGCAAACCTTGCTTGGCAAAAAGCATCCCAGTCCCTTGCTACAGTGAGGGGCAGAGCGGGGAAGCCAGCACACCTGCTGCATGACTTCAGCAACACCATCAGTGGAGGGGAAGTGCAGGCTGGTACTTTCCAGTGGACGTGACTTTCCAAGCTCATTCTGGAGCTTGGTTTTCAACCGAATGACAGACATGTCTGTAAAGGGAACACTGGAGACGCTGACAGGGTAGTGACGGGCTGCTACCATAAACCCAGTGGGTAGTTCAAGCCCACTTACCAGTTCTTGGGAGAAAGCGGAGGCTTTTTGCTCCCATCAAAATGAACAGCCTGGGAAACCCCAGAGAGAGCTGTTTCTAGAAGAGGAGCAATCATATTAAGGAAAGGCAGCCCCTTGAGATCAAAAGAGCAGCACTTACCCAGAGGGACAGAATTCCAAGGTGACTTAGGAAAGGAGGAGGCATGGAAAGGAGCAACGCAGGGCGGAAGTGAGTTGCGTGATGTTACATCATCAGGATTACAATGCGGGACATGAAACAAAGTGTATGTGGGCTGCTGACTGGAAAACTGGTCTGCTCTGAACACCTCCACCCAAGTCGCAGTAAAAGGACTTTGAAAAGCATGAAAGAAAAGGCGCTCCCCTGCTCCAGACAGCATCCCAGTTCCTTAGAGCCCTAGGGACAGCCAGCCACACACCCGACTGCCTGGCCCTGCCTTCTAGAGCCTGCCCAGTGACCAAAGCTCAGCGCAGAGCTGGTTCCTTCTCTGTTCAGTCCCTCATTCTGCTGTGGCGAGAGTACTGCTCCTTCC
Source organism: Nesogale talazaci (assembly GCA_004026705.1). NCBI lineage: Eukaryota > Metazoa > Chordata > Mammalia > Afrosoricida > Tenrecidae > Nesogale > Nesogale talazaci. Next base: position 20,963 of record PVJH01016155.1, on the reverse strand, counting down.
TCCTGTCCTCTGGGCTCGCCCTGGGAACACCGATGGCACTGAGTACCTTCCTGGAGGGTAAAGGCAGCTGCAGCTGCCGCCGGGAGGACTACCCAGAGCCAGGCTGGCAGCAACCGGCCCTCAGGCAGCCCACAGACCATGCAGACCCATGACACGGTCACAGGCCTGTTCCACCACAGGCTTTGCCTGAGCAGGTGTCCCTGGTGACCCACTCCCCTTCTGCACTGAGGACAGCAGCGAGACACAAATCCAGGGCCCTGGGGAGAGAATCATGCCACCCGAGGTGCTGAGGAACTTTTCCACTCCCTACCTGTCTCCTTCATGCCCGCCGTCCCTCCGTCCCTTACGCTCCTCTGCCTTCCTCCTTCCTGGTCTCCACCCTCCTTTTGTCTTCTTCTCCTTGGCCTTCAGTATTCCAAATCATTGCCATTTGTTCACGTGCGCATGACGCAACCCTCTGTGACTTGCCCCTGGTGGACACTTGCTTAGGAGAACAGGCAAGCCCCGCCTCCAGCCCCCAGCCTGACGCAGGACTCCTGTCCCATCCTTAGCATGCTGCCTGTTAACCTTACAGGACTGCCCTCACTCCCCCTTCCTGGTGGCCATTCAGCTAATTCCACTGGGGAAAAGCCTCGTCTTCGGAAGACATGTTAGAAACAAAGGCCTTTCTCATACTGTTTGTTATCCACAGAGCCATGCACGGTCCTCACAAATTAGGTGGCGTGTGTTGTATTTAGAAATCACCTTGAGAGAATTAAATAGCGCTTGTTAAAATGAAGACATTTCTAAACAAGCCTGTGATAAGCCGATTAAGCTTAGGCCTGCCGTTGAATCTTAAGCCTGGAAAGACCTGTAGGTCTGGAGACGTTGACCGTTTAGCCTCAAGACAAGCTATGACTGCCAGCTCCTGCATTAAAGCCAGCGCTGGATTCGAGCGCCACCAGGGAAATGGCAAAACCCACCCCACTCGCAGCAGGTTCTGACTCCCAGCGGCCCTGTAGGACTAAGTAGGGCAGCCCCATGGGATTTGCAGGACTGCAGATCTTTAGACTTATCCACACTGCCAACCTTGGAGCTAGTGCTCGAGCACTGAGCCATGTAGCTACCTACAGATGCTTGGAGGTCATGCAAAGGATGACTGCCTGAAGGTCAAACCGACCCTGGACACCGGCTGCCTTCTGACTCCCGGCAGCCTGGCGGCTTTCTCCGAACACCGGTGGCACCATCACACTCAGACTCACGTCCCCTCAGCACCCCGCAGCTAGTGCCACAGGGAGCTCCTAGAGCCACACGGGTGCCCCGGCTCTAAGAGACTAGAATGTCAGGAGAATGTGACGCAGACGCTGGCAGGTAGGAGGCAGGAGAGGACTGAGGGGCAAGGGTAGGGTATGTTCCAGGAGGGACATGGTGAGGTCTGGCTAAGCCCAGAGGACTAGGAACGAGAGGCAGGCAGGGTGTGCAGGCCCTCGGGCACTGAGGGACTTACTGGGACAGCCACTGTTGCAAGCCCCATGTGCGGAGTCAGCTTTGACAAGGAGAGGCAGCCCAGGGTGAGGGTGGCAGTCAGCGACTGAGGAAGCCTCAGAGAGCAGGGGCTCCTGTGCATCTGCACTGCAGTGCGTGTGAAGGAAACGGTTTGCTAAACGACAGTGTGCCGAAATATACGGGTCCGTGGGTTGGTCTATTTCACAGCCGCCGCCTCAGGAGCGCCCCCCACTGACTCATCTCCTCCTCTTTCCCTGCAGGACCAGCTCTCAGAGCCCCGCTCCCCGGCCAATGGCGACTACAGAGACACCGGGATGGTCCTGGTGAACCCCTTCTGTCAGGAAACGCTGTTTGTGGGAAACGACCAAGTGTCGGAGATCTAAGTGCGGCGGCCACCCCTCGTCATCATCTCTAAATGATAACTAGACAAATACACATATATATTATAAATATAACCTTTGTGTAACCCTGACTTAATGAGAAACATTTTCAGCTTTTTTTTTTTCCTAAGACTTGTCAACATCTTTTTTATAAGTGTGGTTTAAAGAAACTTTACAGAACGATTCTTGGCTTTATAAAATAAAGGTATTTCTAAGTAAAGCAGTTGCATCGATTGCTTCTCTTGATAACAGTGCTCGAGCCAATAGGGGTCCCAGCAGCCCCAGACAGGTGAGGTGAATGATGAGCCTCCTCTTTGCTGCGGTTCTCAAACTTCCTAAGGCCACAACCCTTTAAGATAGTTCTTCATGTTGTGGTGACCCCCCCCCATCCTAAAATTATTTCGTTGCTACTTTATAACTGTCATTTTGGTACCGTTAGCAATCCGGTGACCCCTGTGAAAGGGTTGTTTGACCCGCAAAGGGGTTGTAACCCACAGGTTGAGAACCGCTGCTCTAGAACCTTAAAGTGTTGCAGTGGTCAAGCATGGTTCCTGAAGCTCAGAGTCCTCATGATTTGATGTGACCCATCCCCTTCCCCTCTGTATGCACAGCAGGAAAAATTGGACAGCACAACCTGCACAATGCTGAGAAGAGAAATACCATCTCGCCCCCAAAGACAGGGCTCCTGAGCCTTACCAACTACTGCCTGTGTAATTCCATCCACATTACTGGAAGCAGGCAGGCCGGTGCTGGCTGGACAATCCCCGGGAGGGTGTCAAGAGTCCCACGGCCACCTCCCTGTGACTGTCCACAGCATCTCCCGGGGTGACCAGTGTGAGCTTCTACTGTGCTAACAACAGGGCTGCCGCTCCTTGCTGCAGAAGGCTCCCCTTGATGCTCCCCCTCCGTCACCCACATCTCTATCAGACCCTCACACCTTTTCCTCAGGAGGGTTAGCACTCCCTCCCTCCCTCCCCAGCCCACCAGCTTCAGAGACAGGGTTCAGAGTATGTTTTCACAAAAGCAAATCGAATGGTGCCCCCTGGACACATGTTTGGAGGCGGTCTGTAATTTTGGAAACCTCCTCCTGCCATCTTAAACAGAATGAAGTTTGCCAGAGTGATCCGTCCATTATGTCCTCATATGGCAAGCCTATGGGTGAGGCAGGGGGCCAGTATCTGGCCCAGCCACCCTGCTGTGGGCTTCCCGGAAGCGGCTTCCCTCTGTCCACCTCCTCTCCACCCCCCAGCAGAGTTCCCAGGGTGAGATCTCAGAGACAAGAGACTTCCTGAGCCAGGCTGCTTGTCCTGGCAGCCTCCCTGTGCTTGTGCTAATGAAGAGTGACTGAGAGGGAAGGGAACTGCTTTGACGCATCTCTCCTCTAACAGAAAAATAGTTTGATAGTATATTTTGAATATAGATGCTATTCTAGTCAGACCGGGAATTGAACTTGAATGTTGGCTCATATGTCAGTGTTGTTGCTGTGGTCTTTTTCTCATAAATTTGCATTTTCCTTTACAAAGAAAGAGATGGCCTTCAAACATGTATGTTCTCCATGTTGTATGAACCTATGTCACCTGCGTTCGTGGTGGTGGTCGTCGCTCTCCGCAGCCTCACATGGACGTAGTTCGGTCTTGCTTCGAGGTCTGCTTTCTAGTGTGCATTGCTGTCTAGCTTTTCTTACCCTGATTTCTGTCAACTATTGCATTTAACATATCAGTGTGTGTGCGTGTGTCTATTCGTAGAGAGAAATCTGTTTGTAAAGTAAAATTTTATATATATAATATATGTAATCGAGGTACATATGTTATATATACATAAGTGGATGTACAACATATTTTTCCTTATCCACAGAATTCAGCTACCATGTATATATAAATAAACTTATTTTACTAGCCAGAGGATTAAGGTGCTAAGACGTTTTGTGTTCTTTTCATTTTCAAGTAACTGCCTCCAACAATGTGTGTCCACAGTGCCACGTTCAGTCTGTCTCCCTTTGATCATTCTGATTTAATAGCACAACAGGGTCTTCTGAGCGTGATGACCTCGGCGGACCTGCGATTTCTCACTAAAACTAATCCTTCGGAATATGTTCATAATTTCGCCGAAAGATGACCCTCTCTCCCAGGTCTTTGGAGAGATTGGCATTCCTCCTCCTTCTGCCCCCTTCCGGGGCTCTGAAGGTCTCCTGGCCAGTGAGGGTTAACACTGTGTAGAGAATGACTGAACACACATAGTCAGCTTCTCCAGCAGCCTAATCCATCCCGACTTAGACCCTTTGCTTACATCCAGGAATTCACAGCAGTGCAGATCTTGGCCAGTCAAATCGCCTGTCTACTGTTGGGTGTCATGAGGTCCTTTCCAAATCCTGGCACCCCGTGGGGCCGAGTACAGCTGCCCCTGGCGAGTTCTTGGCAGACATTTTCATGGAAACAGGAGAACAGGAGGAGCATCAAAGGGAATGCAAGTGACCGGTGTTGGGGTTCACGGCCAACCTCATAGCTGCTGTGCCCCACGGAGCTGCTTCTGACCATACTAAAAACAAAACAAAGCACACGTTCATCCCAACTCCTAGCAGCCCGATGTAAAGTTTCTGATGCAGGAAATCTTTACAGGGGCAGCCAGCCAGCCTCAGCTTTCTCCCTCAGAGCAGCTAGGGACTTTGAACCCCTGGCCTGACAGTTGGCAGTCCATTGCCTCACCCACCAAGGTGCTATGGCGACAGAGTCTCCTGGGTCCTCTGGGCACCACAGCAAAATGCTGAAGGACACCAGCAGCCTTTCCTTGGTCACTTTGTCACTTGGTGACTCGAAGGACTGCACTGCTATGAAACACCCCCTCAGGCCCTCAAAGGGGCAAAGGGGTGGGAGTGCGGGGTCCTGGGCAGCAGTGGGGAAGCGCCCGCAGACTCCCCTTGCAGGAGACCAGAGGATGGCAACCCTGCCTGTGGGACATCGTTGAGTGGGGTCCCCATTCTAGGGGTGGGAAGCAGAGGGGGTCTGGGCCGCAAGTCCAAAGCAGTGATGGTGGCAGCTGCTCCTTTCTGGACTGGAGACTCGGCCAAGTCCTGGCAGCCCTCAGGGTCCTCATAAAACAGGAGCAGTGGCAACTGCAGGGTAGTGAGGACAAGGCAGAGCCGTGCTGTGTACCTCAAATGGCTGGTGGCGACCCTGCAGCTCCCTCCCCACGTGGAAAAGCCAGCGGAGCTAGGTGTGGAAGCCGCATGCTGGGGGACCCTCAGGAGTCACTGGAGGTTGGCTGTCTTCCCCTCACTTGAAATCTGTTCTGCGATGGTCAAGGCTCTGTTCTGTCACCTGGTTCCCTGGCCCCTCCAGGGGGGACTTGAGCCAGTGGATTAAGCGTCCTAGGGGTGGGTGGCAGTCGGAGTGGAGGCTCCTGGGGGACATGAGAAGGAATGGAGAAGTGCCCTTTGGGGACCACTGCCTCCAAACTAGGAAGGCCCTTAGCGAGCCACCTGGAAAACCTCTCTCCTGTTGTCTCCCAGCAGATGAGGAGACAGGGGAAGTGGGAAGAGTCTGTCACGCACCAAGTACCCAACATGTGTGGGACCAGAACTTGCTGGAAACCCCTAAGCTAGCTCCGTAGAACCAGCCCAGCGCAGTGTGGGCAGTGAGGGCCAGAGGGGTACAGAAGCTTGGCAAAGACCAGCCAGCTAAGGCCCAGCAGAACTGGATCCCATCCAGCTTGATGGATCCTCTACCCCAGCAGGCCCTCTCTGAGCTCACCTCCCATCAATGAAAGACTCCCTCAAAGACCAGCCTGTCCACCCTGCGCCCAGGAAGCGGGCTTGCAGCGCAGAAGTAAGACCACAAGAAGGGAAGGAGGCAGCAGGCTGTTTGTCCCGCTGGAGTTTGGAGCCCCCGCCCTCCCTTTCCATCCTCCGTTCCCTGGCGTGGGGTGCAGGCCCAGGAGACCACCCACAGTATCAGGCCCAGGTGTCTGGGACACCTGCATGGAGTTCAGGCTCGGTCTCTCTGTTCTCACGAGTGGAGGCCCCTGCACCTCCATTTACTCATCTGTCAAAGAGGGCTGCCTGGGACCTGTCTTTCCCTCTCAAGGGAAGGAGAGCCAGTAAACACACCTGACCCAGCTTCACAAGCCCAGAGGCAGCAGAGGCAGCAGCGTTTCCCGTCCCCACCCCACCCCCACCCCCAGCTGAATAATCTGAGAGACCTACCCTTGACCCTGCAGAGAATGCACAAAAAGCCTGTCTGTGTCCAGCCCTGCTGGGCCTTTTCCCTTTCAGCCCAGTGAGTGATGGAAATTTGTGGACTCGGCAAACAAAGCCGCCTGGGGCTAGGGAAGCTTCCAGAGAGGCCTGTAACCGAGTCACAGGACACTGGGGCTGGAATCCGAAATCCATTGGCATCTTTCTGTAAGCCCACCAGGCATGGCCGAGGTGAAGACCAAGAGGCGAGTGGTGGTGGATGCACCTCCCAGCGCCAACGACAGCATGTCCCTCCAGAGACGCCAGATGGCCTTCTGGGGGACCCAGCTGTTGTCTCCCTTGGAGACCTCTCCAAGCTCCAGGGCCAATGCCAGAGGCAGACTGGCCCAGTTGCCTGTGGTCTATGTAGGGACAACACCTACGGCTAGCACAGGCGGCCAGGGTGCCCGAGTGAGCTGCCGGGCCCTGGGCGTCAGCAGCATCTTCCTGCAGGACCTGCGGAGCTCAGGCTCGGCCACTGCCCCTGCCCCAGACCTGGAGGGGGTCCACGGTGCTGCCGAGGACCTGGGCGCCTGCCTGGTGGAATACGCGGCCAAGGTGCACACTCTGGAGAGGGTCAACCAGGATCTGGAAACGCAGCTGCGGGAGCTCCTGGCAAGCAAAGCCAAAGCCTCCGGAGGCTGGCGCCCCCTCAGGGCCACTTGGGCCAGCAGCTGCCAGCAGGTGAGTACCGGGGCCCAGCGCCTTTGCAGAGGGACTGCTGAAGGCTGCCTGCTGGTCCTTGTCAGGGAGGCTGAGGGCCAGGGCAGGGGAGTGAGGAGCCCCCCACAAATGCTCCCATTCTCCTGCTGATGGTGCGACTGAATGGTCCTTAGAGCGGTCACAGCCAGAGTGGCTGCCAGACTGAGGCTTATCCAGGCCACGGCCAGGTCCCCACCAGCTCCTGCCCTGGCTCCTGCTCCAGGAACGTTTGTAAACCCTGTGTGCCGTGGGTCTGTCACGGACTGTATTTGTCAGCTGCGAAACCAGGGACTCCAAAAGTGAAGTTACAGGCCTCAGCTCACATGACTAACGTGGGAGTGGGAGCTGCCATTTGACCCCAACCTTTTCCACCGGCAAACCCTTGTCCCAATCCCCCGCGCCACCTGTGTGAGCTTTGACACGTGCAATCCTGCAAAATCAGTGAGATAGTAAAAAGGGTGGGAATCGTGGGGCATGGGCGGCGGGGGGAGGGGGTGGGGCAGCAGCACGTATCCACCTGTAACAATGGTATCTGGTGGAGCTGTTCTGTGAGTGGCAGAGATAATTCCCAAGTTTCCATTACCCACAGTTAAAGTAAAATTAACTGGTGAAATTAATTTTAATTGGATACTTTATTTAACTACTATACCCAAGATGTGATCATTTCGACATGTAATCAAAAGAAGGAGCATATTGCTGAGATGATTATGGTTTCCTTGACTTGTAGCGGACCGATAAGCGGTTAGAATCTGCCCCATGGGGCGAAGGAAGCAAGGTCTGGTGACCTCTTGCTGGGAGATTAACCCATTGCCTCTGTTCCAACTCAGAGCTACTCTGTAGGACAGAGCTTCGGTCAGACGAGTAACAAACCATTCACCCAGTTACTGTCGCTATAGATTGCCCTAGCCTGGGTTTTATATACAGAAAACGGTACAAGACACAAACAGGAAGCAAATCAAAACCAACAACAATGACAAAACAAAACAGAGAAAACCCTCAATTGAAAAGTAAGCGGAAAATAATTGAAACTAAAGCAACAGAGCGAATGATGAGGTATGACATTTTAACCTAACTGCACCTGCCATCATCCACTGGCAGCGTTCTCTGTGTGACAGCACAGCTCTCCAGAACCCTGGGCTGCAGAGAGAGGAGATTCATGGGAGGCTTCATCCAGGAGGGACCCTGCAAATGGGATTTGGGCTTCCACTCTCATCCGTAGTTTTCTGCAACATGCGCGCTCATGACTTAAGCTCTGATGCCACTCCCTTCTCAGATTTGGATTTTACTGTTACAATCCTTGGATCGCATTGGACTGGCATGCTTCTTCCAAAGGCTGTCATCTTTTTTTTGGCCCCAGCCTTGCTCCTGGAGAGCTGCTGCTGGATTTGCACTGCCAAGCCAGTGGGCCGCAGTCCCACACTCAACCACTACGCCACCGGGGCTCAGTCCCAAGACTGTCATCTTTAGGGGAGCAGAACACTCCATCTTTCTCCTGGAGCAGCAAGTGGGTTTGAACCACGGCATCTTTGCTTAGCAGCCAAATGCTTGACTGCTGCACCACGCCCAGAGATTAAAGACCCTCTGGAGTACAGGTCTACTCTGAAACACGTGGGGATCCCACAACAAGGGGTTACATACAAATGGACATTACTGCAATCTTTGAAAATGTCCTCTCTCTGCATTGTTCTGTCTGGAAGGCACTCGTCACTTGTGGCTTTGAGCATTTGGGGGGAGTTGGCTTGAATTCCTAGTGACCCTGTCCACCCTCGTGGAGTCCTGCCCACTCTGGCTTCATCCTCTGCTGTGTTAGAGGCCTGTGTGGCCACCACTGCGTCGATCCTTCCTTTTGTTCACTGACCCTGTACTCACCAAACATGAAGTCCTTCCCCGACAGCTAATGCAAATGGATTACTGGGGTTGTTCCTTATGTAACTGCCTGTACCTTCCATTGACGTTGTCACCTGTGCCTGGTGCCTGCGTTAGTCAGAGCCAGACAAAGGGATTCCCTTTCCAACCTGCTTGTCCTGCTCTCCTGGTGTCGCCATCAAGTGTCAAGCTCATAGTCTAGCTGGCCCAAGAGTGCAGTCAGCATTGCACAGTGCATCCAGGTTCTCTGTGGGCAGTGGGCTTCTCCCCCATCCACATACTGGCCTTGGGGTCCCTGAGGGACCAAACATGCAGCCCCCATGAGGAGATCCCTGTGCCTTTTGTATGTGGCAGGGCAGACCTTGCCTAGCAGATGCGCACATGAGATGTGCCTCCCTTTTCCTCCCAGGCTGTGCCTTTTGTGTCAGAGGCTAGGCTGACAGTCCAAGCCGGTGATCTATGGGGTGTCCTCTCAGACCTTCTCCCCCACGCTCTGGGCTGTCAGGGAGAGGCAGGACCCTGAATCCTGTCCAGTCTGGCATGCTGCCCAACAGTCCTGGTGTCAAATATCTGTGCCCCCAAAGGCTAGATGTTCTGAAATGTCAGCATCTGCCAGGCAGTTTCATGTCCCCAGATACCACACAGATATGTTCATGAGAGAACCCAATTTCTCCATCAAGATAGGCCATAAGACGTCCTCCCTTGTCAGCAGATACTGACTGACTTGCCCTGGCTCCACCCAGCGAGTGGGGCGGCTCCGGCCTGCCTTTTCTCCTCTGTAAAAAGGCATAATAATGCTTGGGCATGTCTAACCCAACGGTTCTCAACCTGTGGGTCATGACCCTTTTGGGAATTGAACAACCGTTTCACAGGGATTACCCAATTCCTAACAGTAGCAAAATGACAGTTATGAAGTAGCAGCGGAAATAATTACATGGTTGGGAGGGGTCACTTCCACATGAGGAACTGTACGAAAGGGTCGCAGCATGAGGAAGGTTGAGAATCCTTGGACTAGCACGTCCATAGATACCCACAATGCCTCAGACCTGTCTTCTGCCTGTCGCTGTCATTCCTGGGTGCTGACGAGGTAATTCCAACTGCAAGTGACCCTGTAGGGCAAAGGACTCCCCCATTAGGCTAAAATCTTGACAAGAGCACCTGGTTAGGCTCTTTCTTCCATAGAGCTGCTGAGGGAATTGAACCCCCGACCTCTCAGTTATCTAGCTGCCAAGCACGCCACCATGATGGCACTGAGGCCCCTCACAGGCTGGAGATGGCAGCAAGCGCAGCCACGGGGCAGCGCTGGTAAAGGCTGGACCCCACACCCTTCAGCTCGCTGCCTCAGGTGGGCGGGTCCCACGGGTGGGCGGGTCCCATCGGGCGCCACTCGCCTCCCGGTTCAGAGGGACTGGGGCTCTGCACAGGGGTCTCTGCTCTGGCTCTGTTCTGTACAGCCTGGGCTTGGAAGGCACTGCTCAAGTCGCTCGTCAGGACAGGGTAGCGGTGTCTGCGTCAGACAGCTCAGACTTCCAGGTGTATGCGCAGAAGATGGCCTTCACTGCACAGCTGGTCTCCGCCGTTCCGGCAGAGTGGGGGGGGCTCCAGTGCACCCCGCTGAACTGAGGCCTGCGGCACTAGACAAGCCCAAGTCTCTTGTTGCTCTTCCGACCCTCCAAAGTCTTTTGCCAAGGAAGCCCATCTTTCCCAACCCTTTCTCCTCAGCCCACTCCCTTTCCCTTCACAACCCTCCCTCTTCCCCTCTGCTACCTCCTCCCCCCTCTTGCCCCGGCCTGCCCCCACCCCACCCCCAGCCCTCCAGTCCAGTTTTGGTCCTGTCTTCTCTAGGAGGCTCTCCTTGGTTGCCCTGCACGCTCCAGGGTCCAGCCACTGTGCCCAGGGTCTCTGGGCTAGCTCTGTCTATGGTCCAGCTGAATCCCCCATTAGGCTGGACTGCCCATGGACCTCTGGGGGACTCCAAACCCAGCCCCCTCCTTCACTGAGAGTCCTGCTATGGCATCATCAGAGAGCAGGCTGAGCTGGGAAATTCGTTTCAGTGCCTCTTTCTGGGACCCGACGGGGGAAGCAGCAGGGACATCCATCCCAAAGAACGAGCACACAGGCCCCTGATGTCTGCCTGTTTCCAGAGCCAGGCAAGGTGACAGAGTCAGGCTGCTCCATGGGGGGTTCTTGGTGGTAATCTTGACAGAACAGATCACAGATCTTTCATCGGTGTGGCATAGTGCTTACAAGTTGGGCTTCTGACTGCAGGGTCGACAGTTCGAAACAACTAGCCACGCAGAGGAAGACAGATGAGGCCTTCTACTCCTACAAAGAGTTAGTCTCCAAAACTCACAGAGGCAGTTTTATCATACCCTGTAGCGTGACTATGAGTCGGTTATCAACTCCATGGCAGTGAGTTTGATTGGTTCTCCGATATAGCTCCTGGGTGAGTTCAAACCACTAACCTTCTAGATTACCAGCCAAGTGCTGAATCATGGCATGAACAGGGCTCCTTAAGGGGAAACTAGCTCCTTAAAGGGATCTGTGATCACTGAAGCTGAAGAATGTGTACATGGGGGGGCCTTTCTTCTTTTCTTTCTTTTTTGATAAGAGACTGAAACTGGTATTTTGGGTTTTTTTTTTTTGTTTTTTTAGTTTTTTGGGCATCACTGCTCTCCAGTGGTGGGAGTAGGAGGCCCAGCCCCACAGCTGGAATTGAACCTCTGTCCCAGTGGGCCCCAGTCCCGCGCACAACCACTACGCCACCGGGGCTCAGCCCTTGAAACTGGTATTTTGAGTAACATGTCCATCTCTTTTACCTTCTTGTACTTGAAAAAAAAAAGAAACTGTAAATTGTTTTCACACATTTCAGAATGTGTTGGGGGATTCCCCGAGCCTTTTTACTCAAAATACACAATACAATGTCTTTTCACCTTTGCTCATTCACAGAATGTACTGACAACTACTCTGTGTGCGAAAGTAATGCATTTCTTGAGACCCGTTGTGCTTTTAAAAAGACAGAAGATATGATACCCACATGACAATCAATTAAATAATGTATGTAAATGTCTTTTTCATAACTAATGCCCAATTAGTGTTTGGGGATTCAATAAACTTATTATTCAATAAGGTACAGTTTTAAACTAAAAGGTACAGGTAGCAGCATAAGACAAGGTCGCCGCAGGGTGGTGCTGGTACTTGGTTGAGTAGCCACCCAGCTACTCTAGGGAGCACAGTTCTAGTTGGAGACGCACAGGATTGCCTAGTGTCAGAGGGTCCATTGGGCTAGGTATTTGGGGATTTTACATAAGACAATGTATGTATATCCACACATATTCATGAATTGATGCTATCTTAAAGCACAATGTGAGCAGTTGGAAACAGAGCAGGGTATCAGCTGGTCCTCGGTGAGGCTGAATGTAGGGCTCAAAGTACCTGGCAGAAGAAGGCTCTTCAACCAGCGGCCCAGCATGGACAAAGGTGATGATTCAGGAACAGACATGGCTGTCTCTACATGAGGCAGTCTCTCCCATAACACCCAAGCTCTGCAGGGTCACTGTCCTTGTCTCCCACCCCCCACCCCCAATCCTGCTCTCCCTCCTCTGTTTCAAGAGCCTTGTTCAGAGAAGAGATCTCATGGTACAAGATGGGTGTTCCACGGATAGTTGGGCAGAGAGAGTAGAATCAAAGTTTCACCCCAGACTCAAAGGTCCACACCAAAACTATAAGGAGAGCATCTCCCTATCCCTCTATTTCACCATCGCCTTCTCTTTCTTTGAAAATAATGCCTTCTATTTTTCATTGTGGTTAGGAATGTACACAATAGAGCATGCTCCAACTCAACAGTTTGTGCATGTGCAATTCAGTGACGCTGACATTTTTCATGTTGTGGGACAAGCAAGGCTCACATTCTTTTGTTGACTTGTTCCTTCTCCATAACTCACTGCCCCCTAGGTTTCCCCGCTAATCTTTCAATGTGCTCTTATTAATTTGATCCCCAAACAGAAAATTCTTTTAAATCACAATGGCCAATGCCGATATCAATGAATGGATTTGTCACTTCCACTTATTCTAGTCCCAATCTGAGAACAATTAGTTTGTATCATATGGCCCTGCCAGATATAAATGATAGATGCAAAGTGTGGTGGAGAGATTAGATGGTGCCCAGCTAACAATCAATCAAGAGTTCTGGTGTGAAACTTTGAGTCTGGGTGAAACTTTGATTCTACACTTACTACTCAAGCTGAACTACTGTTAGGTGTCAGACAACTTTTGAGAATGATTTTAACTTAAACATCAACCCTCCTCTCAGGTCAATAATGTGGGGCATCCATCCAGATCCAGAAAGCACAGATATCAGGAGAATTTAAAAATCTGTTCTATGTTCTTTCTCCTTTGATCAAGATCCTACAATGAATCTTTGTTTCAAATAGTTTTATTAGCATATTAATTCGCATAGCATATATGATGATGATTCAATCATGTCAAGAAGTGGTGTACAATTATCACTATTATCGGTTTTAGAATAGTTTTTTCATTCTTGTATTCACATTATTAGCTCCCTACTTCCCTCCAACTTCTCCTGCCCACCCTCAAGGAATCATCAGTCCAGGTGCTGTCTCTATAGACTTGCCTATACACATTTACCTACTCTTGATTTCATAAAACGTTTTAAAAAAAAAACAGCAAGAACAACTCAAAAACCTCAATTGAAAAGAAAGCAGAAAAAAATGAAAAACTAGAACAAATTTAAGTAGCTCATAATGGAGATCAGGGAGAGGGTGCTAAATTTTAACCTAACTACACCAGCAACAATTCACTTCCCAAAGTGTCCTGACTGACAGCAAGGATATTCACATCCCTAGTCTAGGGTCAGAGAGGAGTCTCCTGAGATTTAATCCTCATGTATTTCCCCTTCATTTAAAAAAAACTGAAAGTTTTTTTAAGGATCTCAAGGCAGATCACATGGTAAGAATACTGCATTTTGACCTAACTACATCTGCCATAGTCAAATGTGCAAGGCTCTCTGCCTGAGAACAGACCTATTCACATCTCGCAGCTATGATCAGAGGGGACTCACCAGAAGCTTAATCCATGTGTAGATTCCGAAAATGGATTGGGGACCTCCACTGTCATCCATAGCCTTCTGCAAGCCAGGTGTTCACAATTTAAGCTCTGACACCATTCCCTCCTTTAAATTCAGATTGTGTTATTTACAGTCCTTGGATCACACAGGCTGGGGTGCTTCTTCCAGGTGGACTTAGTTGATGGCTCACATAGATGGCTGTTTATTTAAAAACAAACCTCTAAGAACTCACCACACTATTCTTTCTGATAGCTGGGCACCATCTAATTTCTTCACCACACATTGCATCTAACACTTGTCTCTGACAGGGCCATATCATAAAAATCAATTGCTCTCAGATTGGGGCTGGAATGAAATGGAACCCTCAAATCCAACTATGCACCTCTATGTGTCTCTGGTTCACCTTAGAGGTATCATTGTCCTTTTAGATTAGAGAACACGGCCACTCACACTTCCCCCCCCCACACCCCCACCTCAGGGCACCACTTCTACTGCCATCAAGTCGATGCTGATTCATAGTGACCCTACAGGGCAGGGTAAAAGTGCCCCTGTGAGTCTGAGCCTGTGAATCTTCACAAGAGAAGAAAGTTTCGGCCTTCTCCTGCAGAACTGGTGGTTTTGAACCGCTAACCTTGAAGTTAGCAGCCCAATGGAGAGCCACTATGCATTTGTAGTGTCATTAGTTTAGCCAGGGCTATAATATTTAAAACCCTGTTGAGAAAAAAAATTTATGTGAATATAGGGCAGCTATATTCATAATACATGAATTGTTGACTTGTATAAGTTGAACTCTTAAGTGACTAGACACTATGTATACAGACAACAGGGTTGGGTATCGGGCAAATGTTCCAATAATCTTTATTCACAACTGAGCCACGCCTACCCGATCAATACATGTCATCCTGAAACCAGGAGGGCATTAAAAGAGTATGTGGTAGTTCCAGACCACCACTCATTGGGCACCTCACACTAGGGGGTTTCAGCCTTAAGTCCAAGGGCTGCAGGTGGGTTTGAGGTAAAGTACACTTCCTTAAGTGAGGTTTCTACATCGAGTACTTCTGGTGTGGTCTATGAAGGATGCTGTACACCTCGAAAGAACAGCATCTAAAGCCTCAGCAGCCTATAGCATGTGGACTAGGTCACGAACAGCTGCAGAGAAATGAAGTCACAGTGCCCAGAGAGAAACTTAGCAGGCGGGGGGGCGGGGGGTCTTCAATGAAATCTCTGATCAAAATGCACAGTGATGGCATCTGGGCACATCCAGATCCCCTGGTCTCATCACACAGGAGGCATTTTTCATGGAGGCCATTTGCCACACGTTCCATTTTCCTCTCCTGTTCTTACCTCTCCTTCCTCTGTTGCAAGAGAGCTTCTTTGAAATCTCAGACCAGATGTGAGAGACAGGAAACAAGCTAAGTGTCTGCTACAGCTAAGTAGCAGGACTCAGAGTCCTTTCCTCCTGTAGGACGAGAACAAGGAAGCTCGTGACACAGTGATGTGGAACAAGAGCGACGGCACATGACTGAGTAAAAGGCTGAGCTGCAAACCCTTCTCTCTGCTCCCCTACTGTTTCTACTGAAGACGAAGGAAAACAACAGAGAGGGGGTTAGTGGTTGCCAGGGACTGTACAGCTCATTAGATACAGAAACCATTCTATTTGGGGTATTCAAAAAGTTTTAGAGACAAATAGTGATGGCGGTGGCACAACGATAAGGCCCATGAAGTGTTTATTTGAAAATAGTTAAAATAGCAAATTTTATGTGACGTATATTTTACCACAATTTTTAAAAAAGAAGTTGAGAGGATAGAATCTTTCTGGAAGTATGCATGAGGGGAGAGGGGACTTGGGTGGCTAGAGATGGGAAAACAAGGACACTTGCTTGAGGATTGTAGTCATACATATATAAACATGATATCAGCTCCTCTTTTCTCCATCCCTCCCCCCCCCACCCTTGTGCACCTTTGATAAATTATTTTTTTTCATATCTTACACCATCTGCTATTTCCTTTCACCCATATTTCTGTTGTTTATCCCCCTTGGGGAGGTTATACATCAATCACTGCAATCTGTTTTCCTTTTCTCCCTACCTTCATGGTATCACTACTCCCACTGTTCTTCCTGAAGGAGGTTATTGGTCCTGGATTCCATGTATCAAGACCTCTAATCTGTACCAGTGTGCATGCTCCAGTCTAGCCAGATTTGTAAGGTAGAACTGGGGTCATGATAGTGGGGGGAGGAAGGGGAGCATTGAAGAGCTAGAGCAGTGGTTCTCAACATTCCTAATGTTGTTACCCTTTAATACCGTTCCTTCTATTGCGGTGACCCCCCCACCAGAAAATTATTTTCATACTCATAACTGTAATTTTGCTACTATTATGAATTTGGCAACCCCTATGAAAAGATTCTTCAACCCCCAAAGGGGTCTCAAGCGACAGGTTGAGAATCGCTGAACCAAAGGATTGTTGTGTGTTTCATAGGTGCTATACTGCACCCTGGCTGGCTCATCCCTTCCTTGTGACCCTTCTGGGAGGGGATGTCCAATTGTCTACAGATGGGCTTTGGGTCTCTACTCTGACCCACTCTGGTTCACATCAATATGATTATTTGTTTGGGGGTCTTCTGATGCCGGTACCTGATCCTGTCAACACCTCATGATCCTACATGCTGGTGTGCTTCTTCCATGTGGGCTTTGTTGCTTCCCTGCTAGATGGCCCCTTGTTTAACTTCAAGCTTTTAAGACCCCAGATGCTATCTCTTCTAATAGCCGGGCACCATCAGCTTTCTTCGCCACATTTGCTCATGCACATATTTTGTCTTCGGCGATCGTGTATAGAAGGTGAGGCTCATCATCTTTTGTACTGCTCCAATGTTTTACTTGCAGACAAAAAGGAGACAATAAATGAAACTGTTACCAGTGGCTCATGACAAGGAGCTCCAATAGGGACCTTGGCCCGTGTCATGTAAATCCCCCATGAAAACAAGAGAACCCTGCTACTGGCAGGTCCCAGGGAGAGAGGAGAAGTCCTCTCATGCAAGTCCAGAAGGATGAAAATCTCATCTGTAAGAGGGATACAAGGGCCCCTGGTGGCACAGCAGTCAACAATCCCCTTCATCTGCTAACGGGAAGGTTAATGGATTGAACCCACCAGCAATTCAGCAAAGGACAAGAAGTAAGAATGGTTTCCGCAAAAATGGACAGTTCTGGAACAGTTCTTATCTGTCCCAGAGGGCCGACTGGATGAAACAAAGCAGCCATGAGAGGAAGCCCCATGATCTCACCATGGCCACTTCTCTCCTGAAGAGTGGGACTAATGCCTATGCCAGACCTCTGGCGCCCAGTGCTGAGGATGAACTTCCTGAGTCTGGGCTGAAGGGGATTGTTGGAAAAATGGCTGAGCCCAGCAGAAGGTTTATTCAGGCTCCCAGACCTCTCCCCAGAGAGTCTGGGCTGATTCCCAAAGTTGAGGTCTCAATTTAGGAAAATGAAAGCGAGGATCTCACTGTCTGGCTGAGGAAAAGTACAAAAAGGCTCGTTTATCTGGCTGTAAACGAGTTAGTGGAGCTGACAGCTACAGATGCATTATTCAGCAGAAATGAGAAGTTGTTTCAGTGGTTATCAGTCGGTAGTGAAAGGCAGTGCACAGGAGTGGAAAACTCCATTATGAAACTGCCCGGCTATTGGAAAATGACTTGTAATTTTCATTTATTATTTATTCCAGGGGCCAGTGAATCTCCACCTGACTAAGTCTTAAGGGGAAACATACTGTGTGCACCAGAAATGAACTGGAGGAAGAAAGGTCCTCCCAGTAGGCTCTGGGCAAAGCCTTCTGCCTGAATTCTGCTCTCAGCCCTCCCCACCCCACCCCCTCATCCCCATGACCCAGAGCCCTTCCAGACACCCTCCTAGCCATAAGTGGAACCTATAATCATTCCCACCCATTCATTCATCCATTCAGCCCATTCCTGGAGGTCTGCTCCTGGCCACCTCCCAGACCATCCCCATTGCCCTGTGGGTAGGGGCACAGCTGAGCTCCACAGGGTCTGTTTTCTGAAAAGTAGCTCACCTTGCCTTTCCCCTCCTGTCAACTCCAACAGGACTTGACCTCTGATCTTGTGCTCAGCAGTCAAGCACTTGTTCTTGTGAGCTGTTTGCACAGTCCCCACCCCAGGCATAACTTTTTCTTTTCCTTTAATCTTTTTATTGGGGGCACATTCAACTCTTATCACAATCCATGCATACATCCATTGTGTCAAGCGCATTTGTGCATTTGTTGCCTTCATCATTCTCAAAACATTTGCTTTCTACTTGAGTCCTTGGTATCAGCTCCTCATTTTCCCCCTCCCTCATGAACCCTTGATAATTTATAAATTATTTTTATTTTGTCATATCTTACACTGTCTGATGTCTCCCTTCACCCACTTTTGCCCATCCCCTAGGGGGGAGGTTATATGTAGATGCTTGTAATCAGTTCCCCCTTTCTTCCCCACCTTCCCTCCACCCTCCTGGTATTGCCACTCTCACCACTGGTCCTGAGGAGTTCATCTCTCCTGGATTCCCTGTGTTTCCAGTTCCTATCTGTACCAGTGTACATCCTCCAGTCTAGCCAGATTTGTAAGGTAGAATTGATAGTGAGGATAGTGGGGGTGGGAAGCATTAAAAATTAGAGGAAAGTTATATTTTTCATTGTTGCTACACTGCACCCTGACTGGCTCATCTCCTCCCTGTGACCCTTCTGTAAGAGGATGTCCAGTTGCCTACAGATGGGCTTTGGGTCCCCAATTTGTACTCCCCATCATTAACAATGATATGATGTTTTGTTCTTTGATGCCTGATACCTGATCCCTTCGACACCTCTTCCACGTGGGCTTTGAGGCTTCTCAGCTAGATGACCACTTGTTTACCTTCAAGCCTTTAAGACCCCAGACACTCTATCAAAAGATTGCTGGGCACCATCAATTTTCCTCACTGCATTTGCTTATGCACACATTTGTCTTCAGCAACCATGTCAGGAAGGTGAGCATCATGGAATGCCTGTTTAGTAGAACAAAGTGTTCTTGCATTGAGGGAGTGCTTGAGTGGAGGCCCACTGTCCATCTGCTACCTTAATACTAAACCTATAAACATATGCACATAGTTCTACTTTCCCATCATCATATATAAATATATTTACCTATATACAAATATATTTACCTATGTATTTAGACTCCTATAAATGCCCTTTGCCTCCTAGTTCTTTCCTCTATTTCCTTTTACTTTCCTCTTGTCCCACTATCATGCTCAGTCTTCCTTTGGGTTTCAGTAATTCTTCTCGGTTACATTGCCTTTGAGTAAGCCCTACCAGGTCTCCTATACCCTTCTTGCCACCAGTTTTGGATCACTTGTTGTTCCCTTGTCCCTGGGTTGCTTGACACCACTTCCTTTCCTTCACCTCCCCCTCTCCCATATCCCCCTGGAACCGTAGGTTTCTGTTTTCTCCTCCAGAGTGTTTCTTCAGCCTATCTTATCTAGATAGACCTGCAGATAACAGGATGCACACGAACAAGACAGAGCAAAACAAAATGACAAACGAAGGCAAATTGACAACAAAAAGCCAACAATAAAGGGAAAGAAAAGCCTGCAAATAATTCAAGTTCTGTTTGCTGACCTTTAGGTCTTCCCATTGAGTCTGATGGGGTGCTATACCCTGGCCCCAAAGTCTATTTTTGGTATTCCCTGGGGACTTCCTTGCTCTGCTCCCCTTACTGTTCTCTTGAACGCCCTTAGTGTTTTGCCTTGGTGTGGTGGGGTCAGATCGGGCACAATTCCCACACTGTGTCTCTAGTAGGGCTATGGGTCAGTGAGGGATCCATGTCTCATAGTGGGGCCGGCCCTATGGTCTTCTCTGTGCATTGGCTGCTCTGAGTGGGGAGAGCATCTTCAAGGCTTGATGGGCCCCAGGATGAGCTCCACTCTCTCTTCCTCCTCCTCCTCTTTCCTTTGCTTCTGTGTGCTCTGATCAGGCATGTCTCTCTGCCTGAGCTGTAACTTCAGGGCTGTCCTCTGAAGTAAATTCTTCGGGGGGTGGGGGCGTGCGGCGGAGTGGGGAACAGCCATAAGCGTTTTCACACCCACGAACAGTAAGTCACTCCTGACCCAGATCAGGCCTGTCTGGAAGTGAACAAGGGTGTGGGAGCCGCATCTTAATCTTAAAGTGACCAGATTTTAACATTAGTAAAGTGGGACACCATTGACCAGGGGAGCAGGGAGCTGGGGCAAGGTAGAGGGGGTATGTGTGTGTGTGTGTATGTATATATATATATATATACCTTCCCATTCTCCTGCCTTTCCCTAGCTTGTCATGCATTCTTTCCAAAAATCGGGACTCTTTTTAAAACGCCGTGGGACGTGGGAAAAAGTGTTTGACCACTTTTTCCTAGGGAGGAACTGCAGGTTCTTCCACAGGCCTTGCGGGCGGGAGCTCACTGTGAAGCCGCTCATCATGCGGGCTCCCGTGTGCCTGGATCGTAATTGTGGCCGAGAACTTTTATTCCTGTTTGGGTCCATCCTCCCAACTCCTGGAAGATACTCCCAGAGACACCAAGGAAAAGCGTCCCTCACTAATACCCCAGTCCCGGGAGCCCTCGCGGCGCTCTCAGCTAGACGTCTCGTCCGACTGCTCATGCAAGGTCTGGGGGTCCCGCCCCCTCCAAAACCCAAGGGGGGACTTGATTCCTCTGTGTCCCACGGGGCCGCTGTGAGTCGGAATGATCCGATGGCCGCGGGTTAGGATCAAGCACATCACTACAATCTGTCTGTTCTAGTCATGGATAAGAAAGATCCCAAGCCACCCAGCGGTCCCCCACCAACTACAGGGTCAGCGGTCCCGACTCACTAGCGCCTCCGATGGAGTAAGGTGGGGTGGTCTGCTTCCGTAGTTACATAGAGGCAGCTCCGCTCTCTCGCATGGGGACATGAGGCAGCGCCGGACAGAGAAGGTACCCCCTCCATGGGAGTTTGACCCGGGCTGTTGACCCAATGGCATGCCAGGCCCTGTAGGACAGCATCCCACCCTCCGGTTCTAACTTTGGGAACACAGTGGCTGGGGATGGGGAGCGGGAGGGGGGTTACCTTGAAAGTCTAATAGGGGGGCTTCCAGGAAATGGCCCCCACCCCACTCCACCCCCATCCCGCCACCTCGGGATTTTGACTTTTCTTTATCAGTAATTTTTATCCTC
>PVJH01016154.1:0-51294 GCA_004026705.1 Nesogale talazaci | reverse complement strand
AAGGCTAAACACCAAGCACCAGTATGGCCGGGCCTGCTCACTGGCTGCCATTTCCCTTGGGGGGGCGGGGGGGGGAGGGGAGGAGTTGACTTGCAAGTGCCGGTCGTCAGGATCCGAATCTCACCCGACGGCATCCTCCCCAAACAGCTCCGCACGCCCCCCACCCCCAGCCGCGCGAGCAAAGTACCATTTTTTTTTTTGGGGGGGGGGGGGGGCAGGACATCACTGCTCTCCGGCGGTGGGAGCAAGGAGGCCCAGCCCCACGGCTGGGACTGAACCTCCGTCCCAGTGGGCCGCAGTCCCGCGCACAACCACGACGCCACCGGGGCTCAGCCCGCAACGTACCATTTCTGGCCGGACCCCCAAGCCCCTAGCTTAGCCCCGCCGTACCTCGGCCGTCACCGCTTCCGCCGACCGCAGCGGGCCCGCCTCCGGGATCACCTCCGGGTCACGGCCCCGCTACGAACGGCACTCTGGGAATTGTAGTTCTCGCAGCGCGCGCCTGGAGGTGGGGACAATGGTTCCCGGGGGATGCGCGCGTGCACGTGGCTCTGAGCCCTCGATGCTTCCGCTTCCCCGGCCTTCGCGTTTACTGCCGCGTCCTCCCGCCGACCTGCGGCTGCAGGCGAGCAAGCGCTTCGTGGGAAACGGGCCTGAGGCCGAGCCCAGAAGGATCCTTAGCGCTGCAGATACGTTGCACCCCCCCCGCCCCCCTGCCCCCCAACCAGCCTTTAAGCTGACGCCGCCCAGCCTCGCAACACGGGCAGATGGTGGCGTGGGCCGGCCGTCGAGCCTGGCCCCTCTTCCCCTCTAGATCCCCCCACAGGGAAGCTGGGGGACCTGCCGTTATCTGGACAAGCTTGGGCCTGACAGAGACTGCCAACTACTCTGCCCTTGATCCGCCGATGGGGGGCGGGGGGGGGGTAGGAGGGAGGAGGGGGCTCACCCTTTGTGTGAGAATTTACTCTCAGTGGAGCAGCAACCGAGCCGCCTGCTCAGGAACTCCCAGTCCAATTACATATTACATTCCTTCTTGGCCAACCTCTCCCTCTTCCCCTCCCCCCCTTTTCCCTTTTCTGGCTCTGTTTTACATAGCTTCTCCTCCGCCTCCCATGCGCCCTGTGTCAGTGTCAGTCCATTGTCGATCCATCTGAGTGTTCAGGGCCACGTTTTAATGGCTAAAAGGAAACCTTTGGCTAAACAGACCAGCTCAAATATCCCTCCTGTGGTTCCGAAGTGAATCCTGACTTCTACTGCCTCTGGAAGTTCCGCAGCAGACCTGAAGGGACTCAGATGGTCTTCAGCTGCCCGTCCAGGCTGCACCTCCCCCCAGCCCTCAGACACTCAGCCCTACTGCCCCTTTCTGCCTGCATGCTCCCTCTGTCCCTCTCCTGCCATCACTCGCTGTCCCTTCACCTGGGAATGAGCTCATGGCCACTTCCCCTGGGAAGGCCACCTAACTGGGCTCACCACGGCCTCTGCTCCTACCCCAGCCGAGAGCCAGAGGGCTGTGCCTCTGGCCCTACTCCAAGTCCCTCAGTGACTGCTCACGGAAGTACCTGAAGGCTCATCTGCTGACCTGCTGACTCAAATCTGTATTTCCCCTTGCTATTTCTGCATTCATTCCCCACCCCACCTCCCGAAACACATACACCACCACCACCACTCCCAGCCACAGAATTCACAATTTTGGCAGGCAGTTGTCCACACCCATAACTATACCTATGAGATTCTCTGCAAAGATAAACTGAGGTCAGGCCAGAGAGAAGAAAAAGGAGAAGTGTATTCTGCACTCCCGGGTGAGATTCACGGGTTCCAGCAAAGAGGCAGTGGAGTTGTGCTGCTAGGGAGGGAGGGGTGAGCACAGAAAGAGCTTCAGGGTGAGGTTCATGGTCCCCAGGTGGGGGCTGAGAAGTCTCCCCTATCGGTGGTGGGGAGCAAGGAGGGAGGGAGCAGGAGCTGCAGGTGCTGGGTAGGGTGGAATCTTGATCCTTCTGCCTGATACCCAGGAGATGGCTCATTGTCCTGGAGCCCTTTTGAAGCCAGCTGTCTGGGTCTGATAAGGGTAGGTCAGACTGTTCCTAATACTCCCCCCCTCCTACCTCCACCCCCTCAGTGGTACCTGACCCAACAATACTGTGGGAAGTTCCCTAGATGCTCATTCCTTAAGCTCTCTCCCTCCGCCTGCCCCTCCTCCCCCCAAGTCAGACCTGTGACTGGAGTAGAAAAGTCACCCCGTCCACTCATGTTTGTTGCTATATTTGTATGCCCAAGTGTGAGGAGTGCTCAGGACTGAGAGACTGAACGACACTTGACTCCTGGATGCCAGCCTATAATAAAGCTTCTCAGAATAAATAAATATGTAAGACTAAAGCGTCTCACTCGAGAAGCTCGGTGTGGTCCTGATGAGCTTGGAAACCAGGTGCAACATCACAGTGCTTGGGAGTAAAATCCAGCCCCGCCCCACCCCCTTGCCATCCCTTCACCCCCGGCCCCACCTTCCACAGCTGAGTGTCTGCCAGACCTTCCAGTCTCTTCTCAGCAGAGACTCTTCTCAGGGTCCCTGCTGGCTGTGGGCACACACCAAGGACCTTCCCCAGGGCCCTTCATCTGTGGGCTTCAGCTTAACCCAGCAGTTCTCCACCTTCCTTACGCCTCAACCCTTTCATACAGTTCCTCATGTGCTGGGAACCCCCAACCATAAGGTTATGGTTATGGTGAACCATAAGGTTAAGCAACCATGAAGTTGCTACTTCAGCACCGTCATTTTGCTACAGTTGTGAATCGAGTGACCCTTGTGGAAGTGTTGTTTGAACCCCAAAGAGGTCCTCAGGACCCACAGATTGAGAACTGCTGCACACTCCCTCATTAAAGATGCCCTTTCTGACCACCTAGATGATAGGGTCACCCCATCCCATCTTCTTGTCATGCTCTATTTTCTTCAGACATGTGGCAGTCACGTATTCTGGTGCCAATTTGACTAAGAGTGTAGGGGTGAAATCTAGCCTGTCAATCTGGAGAGAGCCAATGAGACCTCTATGTGGGCGTAACTTTCTCTGAGAATTCTAGGAAATCTCGAGGTATTTCCCATAGGAAATGAGAGACTAAAGACTCAGTTCCTTGGAGACACCTGACAAGATTAGAGGACAGTATGCTGATCTATCCTGATTCCTGGAGCCTGGAGGAGCTGGAGGAGAAGCCACATGGACTTACCCTGATGGGGCTGGAGAAGCCACGTGGAGACCCCTGCCAGGGCCGAGATGCTTCTACCACCAATGGATACTGCTGATGGACCCTGAGCCCTGGAAACGAGGAGCCACGGGGAGACCCCTGCCAACACCGGGATGCTTCTACTGCATGTGCTTTGTGAGTTGGAAGGAGATTTTATAGGCTGGTATGGGACATATGGGCTAATATCAGACTTATGACCTTGACGTGGACTGGGTTGGGATGCTTTCTCAATGTTCCATTCCTCTTGTATACAAACCTCTCCCTTCTATCCATAGGCATGTTTATGAATTTGTTTCTCTAGTCTACCGGGACTAACACAATACAACATAATCCCTCTCTCCTCCCCTTCACCCCCATACTACTTCTATAAAATGAACTCCACCTGACAGGGACCTGGTTGTAGTCCCAATGCCCATAGAGAGTATCTGTTGGCAAAAAGGACAAGTGGATACTTTCTCTCTCTTGCTACATCAATTCCCAGTTTCTTTCTCCTGCAATGCAGGGCATGACACCCACAGACCCCTGTGAGTTTGCACATACATTAGAACAATTAAGTACGGTTCCTTTTTGACATTAGTCAAACATTTGTCTCAGTATGGAGTATGCTGTGGCAGTTAGATGATTTTATACCAACTTGAAGATCCAACGTAGGAGGTCACAGCTTCATGGAGCCTCTTTGGAGCTGTGGCCTTCTTTTCAGAGGGAAAGAGGTGGTGGAAAAAGACTGGGAACCTCCCGCCCTTTGCAACTTCACCTCCTGGCTTGCTGGGACTCTGCCTCAGACCCTGAGAGCTGTCCAGGCCTGCCACGTTTCTACTGACCACTACCTGTACTGACCACCAGCCCGGGATCTTCCTGCTCCCTCTCCACCATGCTGCTTCTCTGGCATGTGGCTATGTGAACCGAAAGGACTCAAGGACTCGCATCGAAGTACAGCCTTGAGTTGGACAGGTCTATGACGCCTTCTTAGTACACAGTGTCTCCTTGATAGAAAGTTCCTTCTTAGACAGAGCCGAGGGTCACTGGTCTCTGCAGGCCATCCTGCCCAACACAGGCACCTTTCTGTGCAGAGAGAAAGAGGAAAGAAACTCTTTCAGGGACACGAAAACACCCTTTGCATAATACCACCACAAGAGCTTTTTGATATGCATTGCAAAGTAGTACCCATTTGGGCTTTTAACCTTTTTTTTTTTTTTTTTAGTAGCACCCATTCGTAATTGTACTTTGAAGTCTTCCTATTTCTGAGGGTTTTGTACTACTGCCTCCTACAGGAACTGCCTTCTCTCTACTTGGACTTCTTGGCACACTGAAAGGTTTAGGTTGCACACTTTATTTTTTTTATTAGACATCACTGCCCTCTGGTGGTGGGAGTAGGAGGCCCAGCCTTTGCTCCTGTGAGCTGGAATTGAACCTCCATCCCAGTGGGGCGCAGTCCCGCGCACAACCACTACGCCACCGGGGCTCAGCCTGGTGGCACACTTTAAATGTCTTTAAAAACCACATTTAATATTTATCCGCAGTTCCTGCAAAAAAGAAATAGGCCTATTTTTCTTCCGGCCACAAGTCTTGCTTACTTGGTGACAGGTAACAATGGACGGAAGGGCTTGGCGCCCGGGGACAGGATGGGCACGCTCACTCAGACTTCGGCTCTGTGTGTGTGTGTGTGTGTGTGTGTGTGTGTGTAATATTAAGCTCTTGACAGACTGTGCAGTTCAAACCCCTGCTGCTCTGAGGCAGGCAGCTTCCATCCATTCTGATTGCCAGTCAGTCACAGCCTTGAGGTCCTACTCTGCCTGAAAGGCTTTCTCTGAGCCAGAGATGCCTCCAGAGCAAGGGGGCGGGCTTGGCAGAGGAGCAGCCCCGGTAGCACAATGGCGAAGCACTCAGCTGCAAGCCTCAAGGTCAGTGGTTCGAACCCAGCCAGTGGTTGCACGGGAGACAAGGTCTGAGAATGATTTCTGTCAAGAGGGCGGTTCTACCCTGTCCTCCTGGGTCAGTCACTATGGGTTGGCATCGGCGCAATGGCTGTGAGTTTGTTTTCTGCAAGAGCTGAAGGAAGGGGCCCAAGTGGCCTAGTGGGTTACACAGTGGGCAGCTGACCACAAGTTTGGCAGTTCGAAACCACCAGCTGCCCAGCAGCCTCAAGATGAGGCTTTCTGTTTCTACCCAAAGTTAGCCTCGGAAACTCACAAGCACAGTTCTACCCTGCTCGGCAGGGCCTGCAGATTCTATTTATTTTGGTTTTTCGTAGTGTTTGGGGTCTTTCGAAGGAAGGTGATGGCGGTGGCCCCGTTAGGTCAGTAGCCGCGGGAGCCCCGCACAGGGACTCCAGGATGTGGAACCAACTTCATGGCCACGGGTTTTCGGCCTCAGGGAGGTGGCTGCACCACGTGGCCCTGCACAGGGACGCCGGGAAAAGAGGTAGGTCGAAGTCAGGTACCCTGGAGGCTGAGACCAAATAATTGGGACTAGGCGAGGCATCCATGGGAGGTGACCGTGCCTAACGGTGGCTGCGTTTTTTTATTGTATTAAGTATTGACCTGATGCTGCCTTCTGAGGCGGGGCCACGTGACAGGAGAGTAAAATCCAAGAACCAGAGTGGGTCTTGTCCAAGGTCTCACAGAAATAAGTGACTCAGTGGGGGTTAATGAGAAGCTTTTGCCTGACTAGTATTCTGAAAGGGAAGCTCTTGATTCAGTCCCCGGTAGGGTTTTGATATTTGCCTCCTTACACATTTAAAGCAAAATTAGGGCACACACAAAAAAGGTGTGGTCAACTTCGCATAAAACTAAGGGACTCACTGCCACCTAGTGGGGTCGTTGGCACATGGCATGGAAGCAGCCGGGAGCAGATGTTGCAAACCCAGAGGGAAGGTCGCCAGTCGCTCATGGCCCTGGGTCCATTTCCACTCCACGCAGGGAGAGGCCACGCGAGTCATCAGAGGTGAGCGGTGCCCCGTGGCTTTGTCTGAGAGCTGTTTGCCAGGCCTTTCCACCAGATGCTTCTTGCTGGGGCCACCCAAACCCAAACTCACTGCCATCAGGGGATTCGGAGGGCATCGAGTGATGGCCGTACAGGGCAGGGTAGAACTGCCCCTGTGATAACCACCCCGGGCCTCTGGAAACCTTCGAAGTCAATTTCAACTCACGAGGACCCCCCTGGGTGCCACAGCCAGCCTTTGCTCTGTGATGGGGGAGGTGTTCCCTCCGCCATCACAGATAGCCTTGCACGGGCCAGGAGTCGTCAACACTGCTCTCTGTGGCTCCTGCCTCCTGCCCCCTCGGGATGAGGTCTGTACCCCTGGGTCAGCACCCCACCCCCAGCCCCCGCACGCAGTCTCTCTGTGGGCATGCTGAACAGGGCACGATCTTGTCCAGGCGCAGGCTTCCCCATCCGAGGCTCAGACCATGAGGAAGCAGCACTTTATTGAATACTCTCAGTAGTAAACACTTGAAGGGGTGAGGAGAGGCGAAGGGGGGGCGTCCAGGGTGGGGTGGGGTGGGGGTGGGAGGTCTGCTCAGAGGGCCGTGGAGGCCCGGAATTTGTGAGTTAGGCAGAACACTGAGGCCGTCAGGGCCGTGCACTGGCGGGCCAGGAGCTTCACGCTCAGGTCCTGGTAGCCCCTCTCGCAGGTCAGCTTGGCGGCCTCCACGAACTGGCCGTAGGTGTCCACCACCTCCCTCAGGTTGCCGGCCGCCTCCCTGTGCCGCGCCGAGCAGCGGCTGCAGTCCGTGAGCTGGAAGCACAGGCCGGCCAGCTGGACCAGGTGTTGGAAGGTGGCACGCACCGCGCCCTGCATCTCCTCCGGCGACTGGTCCATCCTGATCACGTTCTGGCAGCTGGACAGCAGCTTCTGGGAGCCCGCGCAGAGGCGGCTGCGGCTTTCGGAAAAGTGCCAGGTGCACTTCTCCGGCGGGTGTTTGTTCCCATCCCCCCAGGAAGCTTCCAGAAGGTCCTGCAGCTCCAGCAGGCTCTGGGAGAGTTGGAGGAAGCCCTCGGGGGCGCTCCTGGGGGCGGTTCTGAACTGCCTCAGGGCCCGAGAGCAGTACTCGGGCCACAGGTAGCTTTTCCTCCACCGGGGTTCTGTGCTACAGCTGTGGGCCCGGGGGGGCCTCCAGGGCAGGGCCAGCCGGCTTCCTGCAGAGGGTGGGGAGGTGAGGGGAGCCGAGGGGTGCGCTTCTGTGTCGCTGTCCTCGTCTTCCCTCTCGGGCTGCAGGCCACTGAAACACGTGGCATAGGAGAGCTGGCAGCTGCACTGCTCCATGCCGATCTTGGGCACCACAGCCTCGTCCACGCTGGCAAAGCCCAGAGACACGGCCACTCCCGGGCTGACGGAGACCTCCGGGGGGCTTCCCGGCACCAAGCAGAGGAAAGCCCTCTCAGCCGGAAGGCAGAGGCTCGGGGGAGGGCCTTTCCTCTCCAACAGGGAGTTGGCCCAGGGGTCCTCCGGGGGGGCTGGTAGTGGATCTCGCTGGCAAGGCTCTGGATCCACAGGCCCCTGCGGCAGAGGCGTATCTGCAGGGGCGGCGGCGGCAGCCTCCCCTGGCGCCTGGTCCAGCAGCTCAGCCTTGACCTCCTCTGGAGGGAAGCCTGCGGGAGCGGCCTGCTCCTGAAGCAAGCGATCAGCATCTGACACCAACTCTGCCCATAATCTTTGCTCCTGGGTCTGGCAGGGGTGACCCGACATGCCTCGGTGCTGTCCTGGATGCTCGCCGGAGGGGCGTGCTGAGGTCTGTTTGGTCCCTGGGACCGGAGGCTCCAAGGAAAAGAAGGTTCCTGGGTCACCATCAGGAGCCGTGACTCCGAGAACCTGCAGGGTGGCATTGAATGCGCCGGGCTCGCCAGACTCCTTCCCAGAATCCTCCGAGCCCACGCAGGGGCCACTGTTGTCTGTGGTCTTTCCGTCCCTCTGCTCAGATGGAGGTCCTTGGGGCAGCTCCCCGTCTCCCGGGTCCAGATCATGTTCACCGTGTGTGGGGTAGTCTTCAGGTTCTGGGTGCTCAGGGGTGGCTTCCGGCATGCGGTTTGCAAACAGAGACCCCAACCCTGTGTCCGCCTGGACCACCCCCGGCTCCAGGGTGTCCCCCAGAGAGGCAGCGGGGGGCCCTGAGCCAAGGGCCAGGGCATCCCTGTCTGGGGGGCGATCCCCACCAGAAGGGCAAGTGCTGTCCCCAAGTTCCATCAGCACATCTCTGGGGGCACCCTCATTCCAGCCTGGAGATGAAGAGGGGCTTTGAGAAGGGCCCACCTGGGCAGTGCCTGGGTCAGATAAACCTGGGTGGGGACTGAGAGAGGCATTCACAGCAGTGGGGCCCAGCCCAGCGTTTTCTCCGTGGGTGGGGTGGATGCGGAGGCGGACGGCGGAGATGGAGGTCACCCGAGAGTCCACGACCGACTTGGTTTCCATGGTCTCAGGCTCCATCTCCATGACCCCGGAAGCAGGGTTTTTGCTCAGGGCCTCCCTCCGCGGGGCCAGCAGCCCCAGGGCCTTGGTCTCCAGGAAGCCGGGCTCAGCCTGCATGTCCTGCAGGGAGGACACCGTTGGGGCCGGGGCTCGGAGAGGCAGGTAGGGCTGCCGGTCATAGTAGCAGACGCCGTCCACGCTCTCCATGGAGACAGCAGGCATCATCGGGAAGGTGACCTGGGAGGTGTAGTCGGTCTGTAGGAAAGACCTTCTCTTCCGCAGCGTCTTGGCACACTTCTTGGTCCCTCCCCTTCGGCTCGGCTCCCGTCCCTCCGGCCGGAGGTCCAGGCTGCCTTTCGGGTGGCGAGGGCTGGTCTGCCCGGCAGAGAGAGCTCTGGGCCCTGAGGATGGAGAAGGGAAAACAGACAAGTGAGGGACAGCGTTTGGAGAACGTGGGTTCCGAACTCGGACTGGTCTGGGTTCACGTCTCAGGTGCACCTGTGGACAAGGCACAGGACAGCGCCCTCCGTCTGGACGGTGGAACGAGTCAAGAGGATCTCTGATCAGAGCGTTCGCCACCACTGCCCACCTGGTCCGGCGTATGACCCAGTCAGCTGGTCCCTAGCCTGTCAAACTTGAACCCGTGGCGTAAAAGGCCGGTAGTGCCCATTCCTTCCAGCCACACTGTCCTGGTTGTACAGACGAGGAACCCTGGGACCCGACCGCCTGGGCCGGGTGCCGTCCACGTCTGAACTCTGGTCTTCAGCCTTGCAAGTCATTCCACAGGCTGGCTTCATTGCTTCTTTCAAGAATTTTCTTTGTGCCTCAGTCAACCCACGTCCCCCGTACCACCTGTGCCGCTGTGCACGTTACAGACCTCCCTCCCTGTCCTGGGGCCCTTTCCGACTCAGAGTGACCCTACACTGAGTGACAGGCTAGAACTGACCCAGGGGCGGCCGGCAAGGTAACTCTGCAGGAACAGGGCACCTCGTCTTTCACCGGCGGACGGCTGGTGATTTCAAACTGCTGCTGTTGGGGTTAGAAGCCAAAGCGTGACCACTGTGCCTCCTTTGTCAGAGACAGCAGTGCCTATAAAATGCCTGGGGGAGAGCTCGTGCCTCAGCGGGAAGGCCTGGGAATTAGCAGGAAGGGACTGGAGTCCCCATCTGACACTTGACACTCGGAGGGTTCTCGGTCTTTTCCTCTCCGCCCGCCCTGCTGTACTTCTGGGGTGGTGATGTCAAGACTCGGTGCAGCCAAACTACCAACTTCCGGGTTTCTGCGTGTGCCGTTCAGTGACGCTGGGTACATTCAAACCCGACCGTCCCCCCTGACACACACTCACGGCTTCCTCAGCACCCTGCCTCCTCTGTCCATACCTTACCGGTTTGAGCCCATCTTTAAAAAGCTCAAACTGGGGCTGAGCCCCGGTGGCGTAGTGGTTGTGCGCGGGATTGCGGCCCACTGGGACGGAGGTTCAATTCCAGCAGTGGGGCTGGGCCTCCTACTCTCACCACCGGAGAGCAGTGATGCCTCCCCCCCCACCAAAAAAAAAGCTTGAACTGGGCACACGCCCTTTTTGGGCTGAGCCCCGGTGGCGTAGTGGTTGTGCGCGGGACTGCGGCCCACTGGGATGGAGGTTCAAATCCAGTAGCTGCTCTACAGGAGCAAAGGCTGGGCCTCCTATTCCCACCACCAGAGGGCAGTGACGCCCCCCAAAACAAAAAACAAACAACAACTAAAAAGCTCAAACAGAACTACTCAATGGGGTGAGATACAAATTATGTGCCAATAAAACTGTCGGGAAAAATAAAACACAAACAAACAAACGAACAAATAAACAAAAAGGCATCAGGCTCAGGTTGAGCCCCAGTGGCATAGTGGTTGTGCGTGGGACTGCGGCCCACTGGGATGGAGGTTCAATTCCAGCTCCACAGAGCAAAGGCTGGGCCTCCTACTCCCACCACCAAAGTGCAGTGATGTCCAAAAACAAAAACAAACAAAAAGAACAAAAAGGTATCAGGCTCAAGCCTCTGTTTTTACTAGTCAAGTCAAACTAATGTTTGGTGTTAGGAAGACTTCTGGGTAGATTTTTGGCCTAAGGTTTAAATATTATCTCAAGGTAGTCATTTTAAGGGTTCATCCAGTCACCAGGGTTCCAGACGGACTGGCATTCCTGAAAATGTGGAACTCTGTACCGGGTTCTGTTTCCTCACTTGGATCAGAACGGCAGCACCTTGGGTCAAAGCGCTCAGGAATGTTAGCCAGGGCCCCCCAGTTCTGCTGGGCTCCTAGGGAAGGAGGCCCTTTGCGCACGGAGGCCACTGACCACACATTCCACATCCCCCTCTAACGACAAACCCCTCCCCCCTTCCCTGCTCCAGGCGAATGGCTGGCTGTTTGGAGAGCAGCCCCAGCATCTCGAGCTCCGAGCACCGGCTAGCAGGTCCTCACACGCAATGAGGCCAGTTAACGGTGTCCCACAAAACCATGGCTCTAAACCTCCAAACCCCACCAGGGGGCTGTGCATCAGCTGCCCCACCCCAGCGACTATTTTTATTTTACGTCAGGCGCTATTTTATTTTACGTCATAACTATATCTATTCCACAACTTTTGCCAATCGACCTCCTACAGGTGTACAACGTATTGACCCTTCGGGGACCCGGGGTTTCCTTCAGGCTTCACGCCCCCTCCCCCATCTCCGCTCCTTCCCTCCCGTGGGAGCACCCCTCCATGGTGCTTCCTTGACATTGCCCTTCTCTTGTCTTTCACACGCCTTTCTGAAAGCTCGTGGCTCAATTCCGGCATGGTCTTTTAACCCTGTGCTCCTCGACGTTTTTGGAACCTCCCCCCGCCCTGTGTAAGTGAGCTCAGATGGCAGCTGTCCTTCGATGATTGCCTTACTTCACTGAGTAAACTTTTTTTTGGGGGGGGGGCATCACTGCTCTCCGGTGGTGGGAGGAGGAGGCCCAGCCCCACTGCTGGAATTGAACCTCCGTCCCAGTGGGCCGCAGTCCCGCGCACAACCACGACGTCACCGGAGCTCAGCCCCGCTGAGTAAACTTTTAATCTAACCTGCAGCTGTTTCCTTACCCAAACCGAACCAAACTCGCTGCCATCAAGGCCTTTCCGACACACGGCGACCCTCAAGACAGAGAAGACCAGTGGGTTCTGTCACTCTGCCTGAGGGGAGAAACCTCCATCTCTCTCCTGCAGACGAGCTGGTTCTGAACTACTGATCTGAAGGGGTGCAGTCCAAGGTGGAAGTCGTTTCTCTAGTTCCCCTGAATTGGAATCGAGAAGTTAGGGGCGACAGCTTTCAGGGGCAACGGAGGACAACCACATTTATAAAGGACTGCCCTGGGCCACCTATAGCCACTGACCAGAGGCAATTCTGGTGCCCAGAGAAGGAGGAGTTCCCAGTGGGTCAGAGCCAGGAGTCGCACTGCTGGGCTCACTCCTCAGAGCCCCACTGGCACCCTGGAAGAAGGGAGTGTCCCGTGTGGACTTTTGTCCCTGACCAGGCCAAGGCTGGCAGCTGCTCAGGCTCTCTGGGGAGTGAGGTACATCTTTCTCTTTTCCAGGAGCACGGGGCAGACACTGGAGAGTTCGTTCATTCATTCATTCATTCATTCAGCAGCAATTGCAAGATCCTGTCTGCTGGGGAGACGCTGACGGGTCAGAAACACACAGCTCCTGCACTCATTCATCTCAGCAGGGAAAGAAACATCAACATAAAACCACACAGACAGATGTGTGCTTAGGGACAGGCCGGGATAGCCCTGTAAGAGCCTGTGAAGGGGGTGGCGAGGCCTGGCCGCTCGGGGCAGTCTGGGATCTGCAGGTGGATGGGCACCAGGGTGCCGAGCGTGTCAGGAAGAGCAGTGTGTGCCGATGCGGGGGTGAGGTGCTTTCAAAGTCTGACCAGGGGTCTGAGTGGCAGGAAGGCAGCGCAGGCGGATAGGGGAGGATGGAGAGAGGCAGGCTGAGAGAGGGCCCTGCTGAGGAGTGGGATTTGCAGCAGACCAGGGCTCTCCCAGGGCCTAGCAGGCCAGCTCTGAGTCTCTGGGGCACGCTCCAGAGTCCTGCGTGTCCCACGAGAGTCCCAGGTCTGCCTGCGTGAAAGGTGAGGAACCTGCAGGAAACCTGGCCAGCAGGGCCCTGCCGGCTGATGTCAGCATCTCTGAGCCCCACCAAGGCCAACGAGGACAGTCGAGATACCAGGAGGATTAGGGGAGGGTGGCGGGAGAGAAGGGGAATCCATCCCAAGGATCAGCCTCTAACCCCCTCTCAGGGGGACGGACAACGAAAAAGTGGGTGAGGGGTGACGGAGGACGATGTAAGATGTGGAAATAATAATCTACAACTTGTCAAGGGTTTGTGAGGGAGGGGGAAGAAATGGGGAGCGGATATCGGGGCCTCCAGTGGGAAGAGAATGCTTTGAAAAGGATGATGGCGGCGGCATAGGTGCAAATGTGCTTGACACACGGGAGGAAGGTACAGATTGTGATAAGAGATATAAAAGCCCCTGGTAAAGGAAGTTAAAAAAAAAAAAAAAAAAGAATCTTTGCGCCCTTCTAAGGCCTGTGGTCCTCATGGGCTACAGTTCTTGGGTTAGGAATGACATAGCCACTTCCACTGTGGGCCACTCCTATCTCCTGTCCACCCTCCCCCCGCCCCCCCGGCCTTGTTCTGGCTATCCCAGAAGGAGCAGTGTATTTGCCACCCCTCCCTGGGGCCCCCTTGACCAAACCCTCCCACCTCGGTCCCGCCCGCCCTGACTAGGGGCTAGGAGACGCCTCCTTGGGAGAGGACCAGGATGCAGCGTGACATGCGTGCCTTCTCCTCAGGGGTGGTCCCTGGCCCCAGCGGGTGGTCAGAAGCTGCCCGCAGATCTGCCATGTTGGGGGTGGGGTGGGACTCACCTGCCAGGATGTCAGGGGGCGTGAGCTTGTCGGCTGCATCATAATATTCGTCATCGGAGCTGCCGTCCGCAGAGGCCAGGGCCGGGTGTGGGCCGAGGGCGTCCAGCGTGGAGCTTGGCTGGCTCCCATTCCAGCCAGGCTGTCCCCAGCCTGGCAGAAGTCCCCCATGGCGGGAAGCCGAGCTCTCGGAGCTGTCACTCCGGAGGCTGGCTGGGGAGAGGCTGGAGCAGAGGCTGTAGTAGTCGGTCCGGCTGCCTTCGTACAGCCGGGGGTCCAGCCTGACACTGACCGTGCCCAGCTCCGGGCCCCAGCAGAAGAGCTCAGGTGCGGGGCTGTGGGCCATGTCGGCCTTGTGAGCCTGAGGACTGGCAGTCTGGGCCAGGTCCAGGAGACACAGGAAGCCGCTGGTTTCGATCCTGTTTCTTTCCTCTTGGCTGTCGGGGTGGGAACTCTCTGAGAAGTCGGAGGAGCCGAAGTGGAAGAAGCCAGACCGGCTGGAGGAGCAGGCGTCCAGGTCGTCCTCTTCCAGAGCGTCCATGGACTCGCTCGAGCCGCTGGTCCTGCAGCCGCGGCTCTCCGTGTTGGCCGAGTCGGACGCCTCGGACTCTGCGCTGTCCGTGGTCACGCTGCTGGCCCCGCACGTGCTGGGGCCTCTCCTGGCCACCTCAGGCGTGGCACAGTCCCCAAGAGGCTCCTCTTCCTTCACAGGAGGCCTGCAGGAGGCCAGCTTTCCCAGGCGTCTGTCCGAGAGAGGCTCCAGGACACAGTCCATTTCAGAGGACTCCTCTGAGTCACTGCAGGCTCTGGACTCGTAGCCTGTAACACAGGGGACACAGAGCGTCACAGACCCGCACGAGGGGCCCGCTGGTCCCTGTGTGTCTTCCTGAACCCACCCTGCCGCTCCCCAGAGGCCCCCCAGCAAGGGGCGCCCACAGCAGAGCCACGCCCGTTCCCACACACAGGTCGGTGGGAAGACTCCAGCCAAAGCTGCCTCCCTTCTGCCCCAGGCCTCCAAACAGGCCTGGCTTCAATTTCCTACATGAAGAGATTAGAAAAGGCAGCATAGGAGGGTTCTCTCCACACACCGGCTCATCCGGTAATCACGCTGCCCGGCATGGATAACAGACGAGGCCTTGTCACCCCCGTTTTCCAGATGAGAAGACTGAACTCCACAGGGGTCACTGGTTGGAGATCTTGCAGGTCTGCCTGGCACAGGGCCTGCGGGACTCAGAACCCCATGCCCTCCTCCTCCTCAGCAGCCCAGCCCAGTGTTCCAGCCTCTTCCCGGCGGCGGGGTACACCTGGCCCTCAGCCACAGAAGACACAGAGATCATCGATGATGCGCTAACATCTCATGCCACACTGAAGAGAAGTCGTTCCAGCCATCCCATTAGGGGTGAATGAATGAAATGTTTGATCGGTACGGTCCAGCTTCAATAATATTACACATATTCAAATGGTCCTTGGCAGATAAAAGGTTCTTCCACCCTGCTCTATCGGCTCCCCAAAATATTTGGTCGAACACCCTCGTTTTTGGGGAAAAAAAATTACTCAGGGGCTCACCGGTAACTGAAAACGTCTGCAGCACGGCCCGTTCTCACGGCCAGCAAGCTGACACTGACTCCGCTCCACCCTCTAGGACAGGGTAGAACTAACTAAGTGTCCACCAGCTCCGAGCCGGTCACTGGTCAGCGAGAAGAAAGCCCTGTGTTTCTCCGAAGGATTGGGACCGCTGACCTCTCAGATCAGCCCAGCAGGACCCAGAGGCCAGGACAAAGTGTAGGCGGCTGCTTCTGCAGCAGCCCAGGGGGCTAGTATCACTAGGACTGTCTCTGTGCCTCCCTGCAGGGAGACTCCCCCATTCTGCACCTCCCGTTGCACTTCCCTGTGCTGTGGGCAGCATCACCTCCCTGTGGCTCCCCCTCCCATAGAGTGCTCCTCACAGATGCCCCCCTCTGCCCTCCTCCCTGCCTGGTCTGGCTACTCCCCGCATGTTCTTTAAGGTTTACTGTTCGACCTTCTCTAGAGACCTCTCTCTGACTCCGTCTCTATTTCTGTACCAGTTCCGAAGGTCTGATTCCACTTTATTTTTTCTGTTTTTGCTTTTTTTTTAATTCCGCCTTAATTATTGGAAAGTTAATCCTTTCTTTTGTTTTCCTCTTAAGAAAGCTTATTTTCTACCCTTATTCCAGAGAAACCGCTCTGTTGACTTAAAGCAATAATAACCGCAAACGCTCATTAGGGGTTTAATTAGCATAGCCTAGCATTTTATAAACTAATATAGGAGATGTAATATTACAGTGTTAAACACTCTCAACTCTCAATGTCACAGAAGATATCATTGTATTTTAAAATAGTTTCTATTGGGCTGAGCCCCGGTGGCGTCGTGGTTGTGCGCGGGACTGCGGCCCACTGGGACGGAGGTTCAAGTCCAGCAGTGGGGCTGGGCCTCCTACTCCCACCACCAGACGGCAGGGATGCCCAAAAAACAAACAAAAAAAAACAAACCAAAACCAAACAAAAAAGTAGTTTCTATTTTAAACTATTTTCCATCTACTTAAAACAGAAATATGAATATTATTACCTAAAAATATTAAAAGTTCAAAAAAAGTTCGATATTTTGACAGTTACGTAAAAGAAGGTATGCAGATATCTTCATTCATATTGTTAAGATCTTTTATTTCTCTTAGTAAAATGGGGATTTTTTTGGGGGGGGCATCACTGCCCTCTGGTGGTCGTGGGAGCTATCCAGTGCCGCTTCTGAGAGCCACCTGTGGATTTGAACCTCCAAGCCCACGGGCCGCAGTCCCGCGCTCAAACACTTACGCCACTGGGGCTCAGCCCCAACTGGGGTTTTTTTTCTTCAAATAAGCCCTGTTCAATCCATTACTCCAGATATAGTTTCTGTATATAAACATCAAAAAATATCTTCTCCATTCTGTTTTCAAACGTTTTTCCCAAAACATATTTTGGATGGACTACACTGACGCTGTTGTTAAGTACTTATTTGACACACACATATTCCTGATGCTTTTTAGTATTCATGGGTTTTCAGTTAGCACCTCGAGGGGTGTAGGGTGATGTGTCGATCATTGCGATCGGTTCCCCCTAAAATGTAAACTATTTAAAAACAAAAGCACCTCTCTAACCGCAGGGATGGTCACTTTGCACCTCCCTCTTCAGAGAGCTAGAGAACCTGCCCCTGGGAGGAAGGGGGGTCCTGGGGTGTCGCTGAAGCAGGCTCCTCTTAAATCCCAGGAACCTTTTTAGCTTATTATCCAACGTGGCCACTTAGAAGCTTCAATCCTATGAACTTGCAGGTGACTAAATCATGCTACAAGCAAAGGTGACACAGACTCAAAGGCCTCCTAATCATTTCCCTGTGACCTGTGCTCTTGAGGGGATCTGCCTGATTGACACGGAGGGAGTGGCACAGGGCAGGCTGAGTAGCCCTCGATCTCATGGTCAGTGTCATCCCATTGGCAGCTTGATAGGAGCCATGGCGGGAGGGTCTCTCTGACCCCAAAACGAGCCGATGGCTTCTAATGGGGACTTTGCCTCCCCCTCAGAGCTGGCTGGACACAGTGAGGGGCATACCCCTGCACGTAGCCTGGACCAACAGCACAGAGGCAAAAACGATCGGCATGAGAGTCGGCCTCTCTGCCTGCACTCCATGTCTTCATTCCTTATACGATTTCCAGTACCTTCTCCTCCCAGGTACCTGCGTTCCCCAGACGGGTTAACATGGAGAATTCCCATCCGGACAATATAAAAGCGCATCGAGGCACAAGGGACGCAGAAAGGCCACTTGTAGTTTCTGAACAGGGGATACCGCTTTTTGCTGGGAAACCGTGAGAAAAACACCATGGTTCTCAGAGATGAGAGGCAGTCAGAGACTTTCAGCCATAGCCCCTGGCTGTCAGAGATTCTGTCTGGGAGATAAGGAGGGCTTCTTTAGTCCCGCTCACTTCAGAATGATCTACGGTTTTCTGAAAAATAAAGGCGGCTGTCTCTGAAGTCTCAACTCAGCTCCATCTGGACCCTCCTTCAGGCCTTCCTGACCTACCAAACCAGGGCAAGGGGCCCACCCCGAGGGAGGGGGCTTAGACTGGGACCTCACCTTCCTCAGCAGACACACGGTGCCCTTGCTGTCGGTGTGCAGGCCACAGGAACACGGTGGCCCCGGAGTCGACGAACAGCCTGTAGTAGCCGGCTATCAGGCAGGCGAGGTCTTTCGCACTGTTAGATCCCAGCAACAGCGTCAGGACCTGTGAAGGTAAAGCAAGATCTTGTATTTATTACGGGCTGAGAGAAAAACTGAAAACTGATGATAAGGCCCGGGGGGAGCCAGTGACAGATTCCAAATAAATACACCGAGGCCTGGTCTATGCCTGGTGTCTGTCTGTCCCTCTCTCCCTCACGCACATACACTTCCTCCTGGCTACTGTCTACGAGTTTCCTCTCTGCCACCTGGACTCCAGGGCCACCATTCCCACCATCCAACCCACCCTGTTCATTTGTACATTGCCCCCCCCCCCATCAGATCTGAGAGAGAAGGAGGAACAGCAAGCAGAGGATGAGGGGAAGGGGGGGGGTGATGAAAATAAAACACCATTTCTGAGTGTGTGGGAGCCTGATGGAAAGAGGTCAGGTCACTGCAGGACCTTTCAGAAGGTTTTAGGAGCCCCCCCTCCACTCCCGCTATCATTCAGCTAGACTGTGACCCAATGTGTGATAAAAGCCATCAGTTTCTGATCCCAACCGGACCTTCCCCATTGGGGGAGGGCATGGTCCAGCTGAGTGTCTACAAGGAACCCTTTCATGGCTTGCCCAGGAAAATCCCCCTGCGTGTCTTCTTATGGGACAGGAGGGACAAGGTGTCTTTTTAAGCAAAGGTTGGACATTCGCGTTCATGGTTGCTGAAAATAACAACATAGCAACGTTCCCACACTGATGGAGCCTCTCCCGTGTGTTACCTTGATATCCTGAAGGTACACCTTGACCATGCTCACTTTCTCAGACTCCTCCGCCAGTTCTATGCGGCTGATGTTTGCAAACTCGGCCAACGTGGACATGATATTGAGCTTGCTGTTGATGATCTGGCTAATCCCATATTTGGCTCCGACGAGCAGGGCAATGTAGGATTCTCGGTCCTGTAACTGGGACGGCGGAGGGTGTGCGTGTGAGTTCCCAGGCATAAGCTCCCAGGCATAACATCCACCCCGTACCCCGTCTCACTCACGGCCCTTGGGGCGGTCTGCTTTGTCCTGTGAGCCACCTGGCCTCATCCTTGGGATACAGCTCCAGCCCCGCCAGACATCCCGCCGGGGCCTGAGAAACGCTCATCCGTGTCTCCCCAACTCGGTGTGCACGTAAGTCCCAGTGCCCTCAGCCATGTGAGGCTCAAGGTGTAAAATGACTTTCAGAGGGGGACCCCCTCGGGTCCCCGATAACAGTGAGATCGCCTGGTTCTCTAAGACATGCCCTACAACATCAGACAAACATCACACGTACCATCAGAGTCGCGTTAAAGACCTTCCCACCATACGTCTTCAGTTCTCCGAGGATCTGTAGGTAATTTAAGCGTAGCTGGGCAGCAGAAATAAGTTGCTTAAATAGAACAAAGAGAAATGGTGGTTGAAACCAGAGTTGTTCCCGGCCGGAGCAATGTTGAAAATGCTCCCGGGGGCTTCGCAACCGAGTGTGAGCGGCGGCAGGTTGAGTCTGCAGAGGCGCCGCCGCCTGCGTTACCTTCTGTCGGGGTTCTAGCAAATTCTGGTTCCTCTTCATGTGGAAGCTGATGGCTTTCTTGATGTCTCTCCCTTTCATGTTTCGGAGCAGAGTTGGCGATATGAAGTTCTCTATCCCCCAGTCTTTCCTGCGTGAGACAGTGAGACCCAAGTCCACGGTGTGCTTAGCTTGCGTGAAGAGTGCAATGACACTTGATTTGGGACCGAGTGTTCCCACTAAGCCTCTTCCTCCAGTGAAGGGAAAGAAAAGCAGCTATGTGTGTGTAGATGTGTACAGTGTGTGTATAGATGCATAACACACACATACATACACACACACACAAGGGCCACATAACCCTCCTCAGCCCACCACTCACCACGTCGAAAGCACATTGCTCTTGGCCCAGTGTGAGCCGCTCGGAGTTGGTTTTGGTCACACTGTGATGGTGGAGACAACAGTCTAATGGATCCCCAAAGCCAGGCTTCCAAATGGTGTCACCCTAGCCCTCCCTAGAGCCTTCAAGAACTCGTGACCAAGTCCAATCCATTAGTCCTGCTGTCTCAGAACTGCAGAACCTCTCTCTTGGGTCTGTTTGACATGTGAAGCAGGGTTCTGCAGAATGGTTTCCTGTCCACACCGGGCAGCAGGAATCTTTGGTGGGAAGGTTAACAGACATCGGTGCTGCAGACCAGAACAAGAAGAAACTCTAAGCCGAGACTCCAGAGGTGCTGGAATCCCAGGACTGGAAACAGTACCTGAGAGGCGGTGCCACAGGAATTGGCTCACACTACCAGGAAAGGTGAACCGCAAAGACATTCCTACCCTTAGAAGTGTCTGACATTAAAGCTGACTTCTGATTTCCCAAGACAGGTGCCAAAGCCCTGGGGGGAGGGGAGGTTACCAGGGGTGTCTTGTGGTCCCACAAGGGCACTCACATCTGGGGGAGTCATTCCCAGCAGGGGAGGGAACAGAGGGGACTGGACAGAAAGACAACAGACGGATGGGCGGGCAGCATCAGGAGGGTGAAGAGCACACTGGGGGACACCCAGTGATACCAAAACAATTGTCAAGGAGATTTGCACCCAGCGTTTAAGCAGAAATGATCTTAAAAGAATAAATCATCCTGTAGTTAATAATCAAAAACATTTTTATGAGCCCAGCTCACATTCATACCTAAA
Organism: Nesogale talazaci; assembly: GCA_004026705.1. Taxonomy (NCBI): domain Eukaryota; kingdom Metazoa; phylum Chordata; class Mammalia; order Afrosoricida; family Tenrecidae; genus Nesogale; species Nesogale talazaci. The sequence goes on along the minus strand of PVJH01016154.1, from coordinate 30,825 downwards.
GGGTAAACCTGTCTGTGAATCAACTTTGGGACCTTCTAGGACACTGGCGCCCTGGTGATGCAGTGGCTACGTGTTGGGCTACGATCTGCATGGCAGGCGGCTCCTTGAGAGAAAGACGGAGTTTTCTGCTCCTGCAAACAGTTACCGTCTCAGGAACCCACAAGGGTGGGGGGCAGGGGGTGTCAACACTGCCTCGATGCCCGTAAGCGTGCCCTCTGGTCAGGGCTGTCATTACTGCCCACTGGCCAGGACACGCTGGATCACGCGGTTTTGTCCGCCTGCACCTCAAGCTTGTGCGGCCGTCCTCCTCCCGGCTGGTGTTCCTGCAGTCCCGGCCTGGGCCCGAGGGGCGCTGGTGGATGGTATTGGGCATAGATGTGGGGCTGCTGCCCCTGTAAGGTCGGGAGTTCTAACGCAGCAGCCACTCCCTGGGGGACAGTGCGGCTTTCTGCTCCTGTCAAGACGTGCAGACTAGAAGCCCACAGAGGCAGCTCCACTCTGTCCCCCGGGCCCACCGTGGGTCGGAATCAAGCACGTGGCCGTGAGGGAGAGCTCATCAGATTTTCTGGAGGTTCACGATCACGAGTACTTATGAACCTGCATTCGTGAATTTTTGTGAATCAAGCACAATGAAAGGAAAAAGGCAAACTTAAAAGACTTTTGCTCAGTTACTGATATCATTCAGTTACTGAATAATAAGGCTGTCATTCAAGGTAGAACGATGCAGTAGTGTTCAGATGGTCTGAAAACATGACATTAAGCGATTTCCAATGATGTCTACCACATACTAGTCTATGATTAAGGCGTCCTGGTGGCATCGTGTTTATGCACTGGCTGCTAACCAGGGGGTCAGCAGTTCAAAACTACCCGTTTGGGGAAATCGGGAGAAAGATGAGGCTCTCTGCTTTGGTCAAGAATTGCAGTCTCAGAAACCCACCGGGGCAGTTTACCCGGCCTGAAGGGGTCGTTTATAAGTTGAGTTTGGTTTGGGGTTTGGCTTCTATGACTAAGATTGATAATATACGTCACTCAGGATTCTGTATGGTTTGGAATGGGGCTGGAGGCAGCAGGAGTCATCACCCTGGGAGGCCACTGCGGGTGTAGGTAGGCACTGTTAGCGTCTGTGGAATCCAGCTCTCCTGGCCAGAGGCCAGCAGGGCCGGACCTGCTGGTGGTGACCCCAGGCATCTCCGGCCACTCACTCGATGTACTTCAAGGAGATCTTCTGGGGCTGGGCGCATGCGTAGATCCGCTCCTGGATGTGCAGGGCCGCCAGTCGCAGTGCCGAGCTGCACTTCATCTCCATGGCAAAGCGCTCCTGGAGCACATCGCTGCAGCTCTAGGAGAGACCAGACGAGCGGTTGGGGCCAGGCGGGGGCCCCCTGTGCTCCCTTCGACCCTGGTTCAGTTACCGAGACACTCTTGAGCATTGGCCTGGCTGGTAAAACCGACCTTACACAGTGGCTGTGAGTCTGAAGTTGAAACGTGGGCATGAAAGCACAGCAGCCCCGGGGGCACGGTGCTTACACACAGGTTGGGCTGCTCACTGCCAGGTCGGCAGTTCAAAACCCCAGCGGCTCCTCGAAGCAGCTTCTTGCGAGGCAACCGGCTCAGAAACCCTTAGGGGGCCTCGCCTCAATGGAGTGAGTTTGGGCTGAGTGTATTTGAAAGCAGAGGCGCGCAGGCAGCACGGGGTTACCCTTGACTGCTAAGGGAATGGCCAGCAGTCGGAATCCACCAGGCGAGGAGACCCGGCAGTCAGTTCCTGCGAGGAGTGTCACTTAGACCACCCTGTCAATCACCTCTACCACGTCACACCGGGTCCCCATGACTCGGGATCCACTTCCCGGCACACCAGGGGAGCGACACGGGAATAGAATCCCAGCGCTCTAAAACATCCTCGGGGCCACGTTCCGCCTCCATCTCAACAAGACTGGACACCGGTCGATTCACATAGCTCGATTTTGTTTCTCTCTCCCCATCCAGGAAATGGTGACGCGCCAGGAGGAGGGGTGGGGTGAGGAGCGGGCAGCGTTTCGTTCTGCCGGACACTGCCGCGATGACTCCCGGTCACCGAACAGAAACGGCAACGCCTGACCACTCGCTTCCCTCAGGACGAAAGCAGCCCGGGTCAGCTTTGGACCGCCAACTGCCAGGTTGGTGGTTTGAACCCCCAGCCGCTCCACAGAGGAAAGAGGAGGCTGCTGTGGACACGGTCTAGACTGCAGGGTCGCTGGAAGTCAGACCTTGTCTGGGGGCGGTGGGTGGGATTAGGGTGGGACTTACTCGGTTCCTGCTTTAGAGTTGGATCTTTGATGCTTTGACTATAGTCAATCATAGCACCTTCCTAAGACCCCATTTATCATCCCTAATATGAGGCTTTTAAGCTTATGCACACGTTGTATAAATGCCCCCTTTAGCGGGAAAAGCCAAAAATTCTGAAGATCCTAAGAAAGGTATCAGAAAAATGTCTCATCTACACTGAGCGCTCACCTAAATTTTCACTTTGATTTTGCCAATCTCCAACACAGCCACTCAGGGATGGACAAGGGAACTCCCCCCACACCCCCCCCCCCACCCGCATCACTGCCCTGGTAGGAGTAGAAGCCCAGCCTTACTCCTGGAGAGCTGCTGCTGGATTTGAACCATCAACCCTGTGGGCTGCAGCCCCGTGCACAACCACTGCACCACCAGGGCTCAGCTAGACAAGGGAATTCTTCTTTTTTTTTGGGGGGGGGGCATCACTGCTCTCCGGTGAGGGGAGTAGGAGGCCCAGCCCCACTGCTGGAATTGAACCTCCGTCCCAGTGGGCCACAGTCCCGCGCACAACCACGACGCCACCGGGGCTCAGCCCTAGACAAGGGAATTCTAAAGGAGGCAGGGAATTCCTTCCAGGGACAGCTTAATTGGCTGGCGCTCTCACTCTGAACGAGCCCCACGCCTGCTTTGTGAATGGCTGCTGTCCCACCCAGAAGCACAGAGCAGGCACCTGCAGGTAGAGGTATTCAAAGGCCACGGGGTCTTCTTTCAGGAGGTCCAGAGGGTCCTTGGGAACGAAGCACACCCTGAAGAGGCAGCGGCAGTCATGTGACTCTTCCCGGTCCACCACCTGCCATGGGGAAGGGAGAGGCCATGAGTCTTCCACCTGCCTCTGTTCCGGCTGCGACTCCACACGACAGAGAGCGTCCCTATAGATTTCGACCTGAGGGACTGTCACAAGCTGTCTGCCTTGGCTCTTAGGTCTGATGCTCTTCTCCAAGGGTGTAAGATGTGAATGCTCAGAAGGAAACAGGGTCCCTCAGGGTCCATCTCCCAGGTCACACACACAGCTCCCACCCACCCACCCCCTTCCTGAGGAAACTCATTTCCCACTCCTGAGACAGCCTGTGCCTACTCAAGCTTCTGGACATGGATGCTTCTCTCTCCACAAGCAACCGTATCTGCACCTGGTCTTTAGTTTGTTGAACAACTACAGGGCTATTTTCTTTCTTTTTTTTTTTTTTGTGGGCATCACTGCTCTCCGGAGGTGGGAGTAGGAGGCCCAGCCCCACTGCTGGAATTGAACCTCCGTCCCAGTGGGCCGCAGTCCCGCGCACAACCACTACGCCACCGGGGCTCAGCCCTACAGGGTTATTTTCATGTCTCTTCTTTGCCGGTCTGCCGCTTGAGCACACAAGAGGTCCTTTTCAGGAACCGTTCTTTGTTGACAACAGGTTCCAAGGGTGGAAGACAAGGCCTCGCCCCCCCTGCCTCTAAGGCAGGGGTCCTCAAACTTTTAAACAGGGGGCCGGTTCACCAGCCCTCAGACCGTTGGAGGGCCGGATGATAACTGAAAAAACTAAAACTATGAAATAATTCACTGCGGGGTCTGGGATGAATTGGCTGCTAAGCAGAACAGCAGCGGTGGCAAAAACACCCGGCGGGCTGGATAAGTGTCCTTGGTGGGCCGCATGTGGCCCGCAGGCCGTGGTTTGAGGATTCCTGCTCTAAGGCACCTTCTGGCCAGCCTCGTTCTCTCCCCAGGGGCTTTAAGTCTTTCGGGGCGCTGTACGTGTTCTTTCTGCCACCCTCACGGAAGTACACGTCATGGGCGGCCACTGCTTCAGCCTCCCTGAGCCAAGGTCCAGCTTGGCCCACTACCAGGGCAGCGTCAAGGAGGAAGACCATTCCCACGTGATGGACGGACACCGTGGCCTCATCGGTGAGCTCACAGGCAAGAACAATTGTGAGGACATCACAGGGCCCGGGGTGTCTCGGGTTCGGGTACATCAGTGCACTGCATCAAGAACTCAGCTTGATTTTATTCTCTTTTCCAATTCAAGTGGAATCGAGATGGCTTTCCTTCCCCCAAATTTAGCCCCGGTATTAGAAATTGGCCTCAGAGGCCATCTCTGGGGAGGGCGGCTCAGAGAGGTGGCCAGGAGGTCGAGTCTTCCTTCATGTCGCCCCTGCTGACACAGCCTCTGCCCCCCGCTGCCCGCCGAGACCCCGCTTGTCCTCGAGGAGTGAGCATGCACCACGCTGGGCCACACGGACCTGTGCTCGGCTTTAAGCAACTGGTTCCAGAAAGACTCACTGGTGCTGTCTGTTCTCCCCGCCAGCAGGGCCCGCTTAGAAGGGGAAGCCTGGACCCAGAACCCATTGCTTCCCTCAGGTCTCCAAAGCCCCCAGCACTGGAGACAATCCAAGGAGCGCGGTAAGCTCACACCATGTCCTGGCTGCCTCAGAGCAGCGGAGGAAACCCAGGCCCAATGGTGACCCTCTCAGGCCCAGGCCTGTGGCTCTGCGCCCCCAGGAAGCCCCTCAAACTTACTGCAGACCCCTGAGCCTGCCCCGCTGCGCCCCACCCCGCTCGCTTACCTGCTGGATGAGCTCCTCCTCGTGCAGCAGGTGCAGCCGGGAGATGCTATACTGCTCTTCCAGCACCAGCGCGAAGTAGTCGATGCTGCGGATGGACAGCTTCTCCTTCACCGTGAGGATGATGTCCTGGGGACAAGGAGGCCGCGGGGTCAGCCCAACTGCTGCTGAGAAGCAGGAGGCTCCCGTGCTCAGGCCCCAAACAGGATTTCCTAGACCGTCTCCCGTCCCTCTGTGCTGAGGTCACTGCTCAGTCAGGGCCCTCCAGTTCCAGCCTGGTCAGGGCATCAGCCGGGCTCAGTTACCAGCTCTGCCCAGTCCCCGCGCCTCAGGGCTCTGGGCCGCTGCCACGGAGTGTCTGCTCCTTCCTTGGCGTCTCTGAGATGCCTGGTCTGTCGCTCCAACTGCTTCTAGAATCTCGCCACCTGTATGACTACCGCCAGCTGTTTCTCTAACTTCTCATCGTCGGAAGGGCTGGCAGGACCAAACCCAGGTCATTCATGTCTGGGCCATGCCAATTCCCTCCCACCTTAGCCGTCTTCTGTCCACAGGAAAGGCGCTCTGGAGGTGAAGGGGTTACTACTGGGTTGCTAGCTGCACGGTCAGCAGTTCGAAACCACCAGCCGCTCCCTGGGAGAAAGATGGGGCTTTCGACTCCCAAAAAGAGCTACCGTCTTGGAGACCCACAGGGTCTCTCTCCCCTGTCGGGTAGGGAGAGTTGCAGTGAATGAGCAGTGAGAGTGGATCCCACATGATGCCCTTGCCCCCGTTCCCCCTGGGGCCCCACCTTCTCTCTGTCCCTGACTCTTCACCAGAAACCTTCTCTCTCTTCCTTCAAATCTCAGAATAAGAGGCCTCTTCAGACAGGCCTTCTCTGGCCACTTTGTCTACATGTGGTTGTCCCCAATAGCCTCTGGCCCAGGGCTGCGGGCCCCTTGTGTTTCCTTCCCTGTCAGTCACCGTCGTCTTCTTCAATCATGGCTGCTCTGCGCGTGCGCTGCCGTCAGAGGTGTGGGAGAGAGAAGAGACGACTTCCGGATCTGTGCAACCTGTCTCTGCCGGTCCCTGGGTAAACAGTGTCCTGGTCTCATCCCTCCCCATGGGGACAAAGTTAAAACCCGGGCTGTGGCCTGCATTCCTTTCATTTCCTCTTTATGGCCAGATGCGAAGTGTTGAATACCCGCCGCCAATCATTGCTTTCTAATTCATTATTTCCCACCCCCTTCGCTCTCTGCCATTGAGTCATAGTAATGCTATAGGACAGAGTAGAATGGCTCCATTTCGGTTCCCAAAACTTTCTATCTTCACGGAAGCAGACAGCCTCGTCTTTCTCCCTCAGAGCGGCTGGAGGGTTTGAACCACTGACCTGGTGGTTATCAGCCCAAGGCTTTGCCCACTATGCCACCAAGGCTCCTGATCCTCCACCCCAGGAGAGGGGGGGTTTCTCGAGAATAGGAATTTTGTCTGTCCCGTACTCTGGGATGTCCCGAGTGTGTGGCACTCGTACTGTCATTGGGTGCTAAAGCAGCTCTTTCTTCTCAGTCTGAGCCACGTCCTACCCGTCAACAAAGCCCGGGAAGCGCCACCCGCTCCACATGCAGGGTCGGCGTTTTCAGGAGGCAGCTCTGCCGATCTGAGAGGCTGCCTGGACACAAAGAGGGTCTTCGCCACTGTTCGCTGGGTTGAAAGACAACATGTCCTGGATTTGGGGACGGAGGGTTTTCCGATGCAAGGACTTGGCTTCCCTCGCTACGAGAGGGGACAGGAGTCACTGCGCTGACCAGAGTGGTGCCCTCCTCTCCACCACACCTGTTTATAGTCTTCGGTCTCTACACCCCAAAGAGCTCAAAGACCTGATGCATGGAAATCTTAGTTCCGACTGGATTAGACCGGCTAAGTCCTTGATCATTTTCCCAACTCCTCTCCTCTTGGGCTTACCCCCCTTATGATGTGTGCATTCACTGTAAGTCACCCCACAGTCTTTCTGGCCCCCCTACCACACGGGGACCGCATTTAAGGAAAGCATCCCTCCAACCATTCAGATCAGAGTGACAGAGCAGCACCCTGGTCTACTGCAGGGCCACTGACTTCCTGCTTATGAACCAGGCCCTGAGCAGGGCGGGATCCACACAGACCAGCTGGGAGCTCGTGGACCTTGGTGAGTTTTTGATCTCTTGGGACCTGTTTGATCTCTTGGGACCCGGGAGCATTCAAAGAGTTCCTATCAAGGAAGGGTCAGGGAGTGTCAGTCCTGTGGGAGAAGAAAACCCCTGAACACCTAAACCTGTGGCCGTCAAACCGCTTCTAACCCGTGACAGTCCTACAGGAAGAGTGGAGTGGCCCTGTGCCATTTCTGAGGCTGTAGTACTTGGGGAGGCAGACCGTCACATCTTTTTCCCCAAGAGCAGCTTTGGGGTTCACACGGCCGACCTGTCAGTCAGCAGCTGAGCACACACCTGCGCCCCCCAGGGCTCCTGGTTTCCACACAGCTAAGACTACTGCCCCGGCACGCTTCCTCCTGTCTGGCCTTGGGCCACTCCAGGTTCCCAAAGGCTTTCTTCAAAGCCTCCCACATCACACGCTCCCTCAGGAGGGTCGGAGTGTGGTAGGTTTTTTTGGAGCCGTCTAAGAATTGCCAAAGGAAGAACTCGGCATGAACATATGTGTGTGCAGAGCGTGCGTACCTGTGCGTGCCTACGTCTTGGCCACTGCCCGTTACCTAGGCCCACCTCTGCCCAGCATTGGGGGAAGAGAGCTAAGTGTTCCGATATTTGTTTTTTTTTTTTGCATCACTGCCCTCTGCTGGGAGTGGGAGGCCCAGCCTTGCTCCTGGAGAGCTGCTGCTGGATTTGAACCACCAAGCACAGTCCCGCACTCAACCATTATGCCACCGGGGCTCAGCTGTTCCCATGTTTGAACACCTGTTTGCTTTCTTTCCTGGGGGAGAAGATGGGGCTTTCTACTCCTGTGAAGAGTTATGGTCTCAGAAGCTCGCAGGGGCTGTGCCACCCCATCTTATAGGGTCTCTGTCAGCAACAATTCAATGGCAGTGAGTTTGGTGTTTTTGGTTATCCCTTATTGGAGACTCAATTGAACCCCATTGATTCCTTTTTATTTTCTTTACTGGCATCACTGCTCTCCGGTGGTGGGAGTAGGAGGCCCAGCCCCACTGCTGGAACTGAACCTCCGTCCCAGTGGGCCGCAGTCCCGCGCACAACCACTACGCCACCGGGGCTCAGCCGATTCCTTTTTTTTTTTTTTTTTAAAAGATGGGTGCCATCTCTTATGGTCTTCAGATAAAACCCCTAATCTATAGCCTGACTTCGGAGGATCCACAGTCAGCTGGTCCCTCTCTTCCCCCAAGAACACTCCCTGCCCCAGCCCTGTGGGGTGGTCCATGGTTTCCATTTTACTGGCTCTCACATCACTTCCAGTGACCTCCTCAGACGGATGCTCTGCCCCCACCTGCCTCTGTGGGCCTTCAAGACCCGCTCACACGGCTTCTCTCCAGAGCCCTGTCTGACGCCCGGGGGAGGAGCGCAGGGTTTCCTTCCTTCTTCCACGCCCGCTCTTTATGGCCCTTATTTCATCCAGCCCTGGATGGCTAGGAGCACCCCTCCCCTAACAAGCCTGCGAGCTGCCTGAGGAAGAGTGCCCTTGGCTGGCTCTGCTCCCCACCCAGGCTATCTCAGGAGAGGGGCACCTCGGCATCTGGAAGGACCTCCATGCAGCACAGAACCCGGCCTCCGGTGATCCTCTGCCTGGCTGGCTGGGATCTCTACTGTTGAGGAGCAGGTGGACCGAGGCCCACTAAAGAGGTGGGATGTGCAGGCGTCAGAGGGGAGCACGAGGTTATGATGATAGGACGGATGCTGGACACGTCGCCTCACCTTGCTGAACCTCAATGTCCCCTCTGGTCAGACGGCGATCAAGATAGGGTTTCTCGGGGTGGTTGTACCACAAAACCAGGCAGCACAGGGCTTGGCTGACGGCAGGTGCTCAGACCCAAAGAGCAGACACAGAGCAAGGTGCCCGCTGGTGCTGGGAGTCAGCAAGGCCTGACCGGGTCAGGGACGAGGGGGCTGGGCTGCGTACCTTCACAGTGGTGTCTGCCTCAAACTTGAAAGCTTTGGTCTGTCCGTTTTCCAAATACAGCTTGAGGACGTTGGGCATGCACAGCAGAGAATTACCCTGCAAGACACAAGCGTGCTCTTAAAATCCGCCCTTCCTGCCCCGGCTTGTGAGAAGGGCCCAGCCAGCCCCAGCACCACCATGTCTGGAGGGCAGGGCCCTCCTCTCGCTTGCTCCCCACGGCAAGGGTGAGTCGGGGGCAGCTCAGGAGTTGGGCAGGGGGCTCAGACGATGCCACACGGAGCAAGGCGCCTTTGCCCACCGACGTGAGACCCATTGGAAGTAGCAGATGGCGGAGTCGACAGAGCCTTGACTCAAACTGTCATTCCCTCCTGGCTGCCACACCCTTGCAGGACGCAATTTGGCAAATAAGATGGCAAGTGGGCCACTGTCCAAAATCGGTCCACGTGTGTGTGGCCTGGGGAGCTCTCACAGACTCCGTTTTGTGGCCACATTCCGTGTCGAGATGCACCCGGGGGCAGAGCCGTGTGTCCGGCTTCCACTCACCCCACCCCGCACCCCTAGACTGGTGGGTTCTCTTAAGGGGCTCTGCTGCGCTTGGAAGGGCTCTCTGGGAAGGAGACACGAGAATGGTCCACGTTTGGTGACCTCGTGGCAGCCCACACTCCTGGAGGGGAGGATTACCTTTGGGGTTCCAGAATGCCCCTGCCCCCTCCAAGGTCAGCTTTCTTAAAGAGCTCAGAATGCTCAGCTGTAGGTAGAGGGGGCCTGTGGGGCTGATGAGAGGGTCTAGGTGCCCATAGATTTGAGCTAGAACTTTCCCTAGCACTTGTCTCTGCAAAGAGTTTGGGAAGCAGGCCTAATCGGGCAAAGAGGTGTGTAGTCTTTTCTTAGCAAAGCCTTTCAGAGAAGAATATGGACTCTTCTAATGACAAGGGCCCTTATATCTTCTTTTTGTTTTGTTTTTGTTGGGCATCACTGCCTCCTGGTGGTGGGAGTAGGAGACCCAGCCTTGCTCCTGTGGAGCTGCTGCTGGATATGAACCTCCACCCCGTGGGCTGCAGTCCCGTGCACAACCACTACACCACCGGGGCTCAGCCCGGGCCCTTATATCTTCTAAACCAGACATTCACCAAATACCAGCTGGTCACTTCCTGCGTTTTTAAAACCACCTGCTTTTTCAAAGAACCAAAGCTTCACTCCAGAGACCTTTCGCCCCCAGTCTGGGACGGAGGGTTTCAAACTGTTCACGTGGTTATCATTTTACCTCTTTCCCATCAGGTATTTATAGATCTGACCCTTTAGATTTTCCAAGTGGGGAATATCTGCCTTTATCTGTTCTTTACTGTGATCTAGCATGTCTACCAAGGAGACACATCCATAATCACTACACCCATCTGCTATTTTTTACTTTTCTCTGAGCCCATTTCCAATGTATGTCTATATTTTAAAATAATTTTTGAGGAAGCCACCCTGTTAGACTGTGTGACAAACCCATGTTAGACAAACCCATCTTCAGTTTTTTTGTTTTGCTTTTGCCTAACACTCATTTCATGTGCACTTCTTCATGTGGGCGTAAGGTTTATAGTTTTAATAGCTTTTAAACATTTGATTGAGGTGAGGCTTCAGAAGTGATTTGATCACTCTTCCACTTATCATTTTACATATCTTTGAAGATGATGGTATCAGGATTGGAGAGAGGCTTATTAGCCACCTTCCACGATGAGATGCACAACCCGGCTTGCTGAAAGCACTAGCTGATGAAGATCAAGGACTGCGACCTTCAGCATGGATGACACCTCAGGGCCAAGAAAACCAAAATCCTCACGACTGGGCCAGGAGGGAACGTCATGAAAGCCGGAGAAAAGATAAAACTGCCAAAGATTTCTTTGCTTGGACATCTTGCTTGGATCTGCAATCAATGCTCATGGAAGCCGCCATCAAGAGAGCAAAGGAGGCGTGGCATCAGGTAACGGCATCACACGGCCTCTTTACAGTGCTGGGAAGCAAGCATGTCCCTTTGAGGACGAAGGGTATGCCAGGCCCACCCGAGGATGCTTTCTCTTGCTTCATATGCAGGCGAAAGCTGGGCATCTAATAAGGAAGGCCAGAGAAAAACAGATGCATCTGCACGAGGGGGTTGGTGAGGAATATGGAAAGGACCACGCATTGCCCAAAGAGCAGAGAGGGCTGTCTTGGAAGCACAGCCAGAAGGCTTCTCAGAGGCAAGGATGGCAAGATTCTGTCTTGCGTTTTGGACAGGTCATCAGGAGAGATCGGTCCCTGGAGACGGACACCACGTTTGGTAAACGGTAGGGGCAGCAAAACAGAGGAAGGGCCTTGACGGAGTGGACTGACACTCATGCTGAAAGCACTGGGCTCTGACGTAAGAACGGGGTGAGGACCGGGTGGTGCTTCGTCTTGCTGCATGAGAGTCAGAACCCACCTCATGGTGCCGGACAACAAGTCACTACGGGGCCACGGATATGGACGATCCCAGAGACCGCCAGAAGAATGGCGAGCTCTCTCTCGTATCAGAATAAGTCAGCTTCTTATAATAAATAATAATTATTGCTGTACAACTGCACCTATTGAACCCGTGATGTACGTATAAAGTTATAGAGAGCATGAGAGAGAGAGAGAGAGAGAACTAAGAAGAGTCAGACATATTTCACTTCAAGGGTAGCATGCTCACCTCCACCAATTGGGTGGTCCATGTGTAGAGAGAGAGAGAGCGAACTTTAATTTTCCTCATTTAAATACCTTTATGGGGGACACGAGTTCTGTCATCACTGGTCAGGACAAGTCACAAGAGGGGACCGCCTTAAGAGCTATATGGTGACAAGGGGAGTGGTCTTAGGAATGCCTAGTGACTGAGGGGAGAAGGATGTGATAAGGGCAGACCTCAGACTCCTGCAGGTGGATAGGCAGGTCTGCCAGGTTAGGAGCCAATGGCAGTGGCTCTTGAATCCCGCCCACTGGCTTCAAGGGAAGGGAACCACCACCCAAACAGCGGGGAAGTCAGCTTTATTGTGAGACACACAAAGGTCTCAGATAACTGGGAGCTTCAGGGAGAATAGCTAACTTCACTTCCACACCAAATGCTGGTAAATAGTTTGCTTAATATTTTGGAGTACATAGTCCTGTCTTCATCCCACAATCTTGGAAGAAGTACAGTCAGAATACGCCTCAGAAGCCAGGGTGACAAGACTTTCTCTCTCGTACTTTGGCCCCCTTAGGAGGGACTGGTCCTTAGAGGGCATCATGGTCCATAATGTAGAGGGTCAGTGAAGAAGGGGAAGCCCCTTCAGGAGACAACTGACCCGGTGTTTGCCACACTGGACTGGCCCAGGGCCAGCTGCGCTCTGCGGGGGTGTGGACCATGATGCGTTGAAACCCAAACAACTCCTCACCAGACAGGTACGATGTTTCCTTTTGCCATTTCAAATACTGCCACTACCATGATCTTTGAAAACATGGATTTTTTACCTTTATAAATGATTTAGGTTAAATCAATAGGAGTGTGATCTTATACCATTTTTTATGGCACTCACGAGTTCATAAAGTTTCAGTTTTTCACCCTAGCAAGATGTGCAATCACATTTGGTCTTTGGTCTTGCTTCCTGGAAGTCAGGCCAACCCCTGAGGCCAATGAGTTGGGGCTTGGAGGACTACCTGGGCACTTCCCACTCATCTGACATAAGGTCATCTCTCCTGGTCACATGGTAAAACCAGTGAGAGGCTAGCACCCTGGGGTTCACCAGAAGCTTCCCGGATGACATCTGTGCATGAGAGAGGGCAGCAGGTGCCCTTGGGACCTGGAACCCCCCCACGTTGAGACCCCTCACAGACCTCACCCTACTCAGCTCTTCATTTGAAATTTTTTGGCATCTCAAAACTGTTACTGCAGAAATTGCTGTCTCCCATGAGCTCTGTGTGTTGTTGCAAGAGCTAGTCTGAAGTCGAGGGTGTCCCGTGGATGGCGGCTAATACTTTGAGGAATTAGCGAAAAATCCCAAGTTTGGGACAGGCTGGTCTAAAGTAAAGGGAGCTATAGGGGCTCTTGAATTTGCAGCTGGGACCCACGGACCTAGGCCTGGCTGGATAAAGATGTGAGCAAGAGGAGGCTGGTGGCAGAACTAGAGAGAGCCCCTGGTCTCCTGAGCAGCCAGCCAGCATCGGCCCGGCCAGCTCCAGGAGAGCAGGAAGGAGAGAGAAGGGAGGCAGGCCCAGCTTGGGTCTGCATGAAACGGGCCAGGAAAACTGAGGTTCCCACAGGAGGCCTTTGGGGCGTGGGGTAGTTTTTGTTGCCTATCACACAACTGGGTGTCAGAAGCGGTGGATCTTAGGCTCTCTGGACTTCGCACAATTGTCAGAGTTGTTAAGATTCACTAGATCGACCCAGATATCACTGCCCCACACCCTGTGCCCCGCCGCCCACCCTGTCTCCAAAGGATTAAGCCAATATACAAAGCCACCAGTTAAGGCATGAGCTTAACCACTTTCTCAGCCTCAAGACTTACTTGTGTGTGCATGAGTGTGCGTGCGTGCACACGCACAATTTGAATGTGTGCTCATGGCACAGCTTAGTAGACTCTTTTGTATTTCTTAAACTATCAGTAAGATGAAGCCTGTCTTTAAAATGGTGGCTTACTGACTATTCCAGATTCTTCCAGGGTGACTGTGTATTCCCGCAGAGGGGAGGGGGGAACTCAACCTTAACCGCTTTTAAATAGTTGAAGATCTGAACAGGTAGGCCATTGTGCTTTGAAGAGGAAAGCTTTCCAACCCATGTGATCATCTTTTAAATCACGAAGATCTGACGAAGTGGGCCATTATGTTACCAGGGGGAAAGCTTAACAACCGACATCATTATCTTTTAAACATTTGCCGATGAACAGGTAGGCCACAACGAGAAACCCTTCCTGCTCTCACCGCCTCTGCGTCTGAGGTCGCACGGCCCTATACTTTCTTGCGATGCGACCACAGAGGTTAAAAATTCTTAACTTTTCTCCACCTCTGCTTCCTCATCTGCTCAAGGGCTAGGGACAGGTAGCATTTAGGTATGTTTACGATAAACATCCAATAGATGGCGCCGTCGTCTTGAGAATAAACTAAAAAGCACTGGGCGCGCTGGTGGCACAGTGGCTACACGTGCTCAGAGCAAGGTCAGCTGTTCAAAAGCACCAGCCGCTTCTTGGGAGAAAGGCGAGGCTTTCTATTCCCCTAAAGTGTTAAGGCAGTGGTTCTTCACCTTCTTCATGCCACGGCCCTTCTGTACAGCTCCTCATGCTGTGCCCCCCCCCCCCCCCAATAAAATTATTTCATCACTGACATCTTGCTACTGCTATGAATCGGGAGACCCCAGTGACAGGGTTGTTTAACCCCCAAAGGGGTTGCGACCCACAAGTTGAGAACTGTGGAGTTTTTTCCACCCTGTCTTAGAGGGTGGCTAGGAGTCGGCTGCGATGGATTCCAGGGCAGCGCCTTTGTGTGTGTTTTTGCTGATGCAGTTGACGACTCTATAGGTTAAGGTCAGGCATAAGGCCTGGCCAAAGGCTAGGCTCAAAGAGTTGTAAAGACAGACTGACTGCTGGAGTCTGTCACCATGACCCAGTGCGCCTCTCCCTGGTCACCACCAGGAGGCAGCGCCCCCACGGGTTTCCGGAAGAGGACTCCATCGGGGAACATGGGGACAGACCTGGCTGTGGCCACTGACAAGGACTTCTTCAGCAAAGTGCACCTTCACCGGGTTGGTCTTCAGCCTGGCTCTCTTCTCCTCTGTCAGGAAGGACGACTTGGGAACTCCCTGCAAAACACCAGACACCGCGCGCTTCAGAACCACACTGCCATGAAAGGTTCGCTGGCCCTCTCGAGACTTAAACACACGCCGAAGGCCATTCTGGATTTAACTGGCATCCACCGGAGGGAATGACACCCGTTTAAAAAGAACCTCTTTTCATACTAAGGATCCCATTCCTGACGTGCCCAGAATGACTGAAGCTTTAACACGGCAAGCAATGGTTGTGGTAAAACGAAGACTGGGAGGAGTGGCTTGTGAAGACCACTTGGATTTTAAGCTGGGATTCACTGCTTGACAGCTGTAAGAACGACCTCGAACACATAGGACTCAGAGAGCAAACCAAAGTGGGGCTTGTGGGTTTGTAGGAAACAGAACAAGCCTACATCGTGGCTCAGTCATTTTCCCTTCTCTCTGTGGGTGCAGTGGGGGTCTTCGACAAGAATTCCTCCAGGGACCTGGAACTGATGGGCCCTGGGAGTGGGCCTCAACTCGTCGTGGGTCCATTGGCCCTCTGGGTGGTCAGAGGCGGGGAGAGTCATCAGAGGCTGGCCTAGTGCTTGTCCCCGAGAGCCGAATCGTGATACTTAGCCACCGACGTCTTGCCTGAAACAGACCGAAAGGATGGGATCTTCCCGCACAAGGGTCTGTTGCTGTAACTCTTCTTCGATTTCTACATCAAACGGGCAATTGTGGCCTGCTCCAAGGACTCAGACGGTGCTCCTTTTAAATGCTCTTTGATTTGGGGGAATAATACATCTGAAGGGGCTAGGTCAGGGCTGTAAGGTAGATGGGGTAAACCTTCCTACCTCCCAATTCCACAGGGCAACCATTGCTCTCTTTGAAGAATTAGCAGTGAATGATTGGGGGGGGGGGGCTGCAATTCCTCAAGGCAAATTTCTGGGTCTTTTCCTTCACCACCAGTTTTTTCTTTTCTTTTCTTTTTTTTTGGTGTGTTTTTTTGGGGGGGCATCACTGCCCTCTGGTGGTCATGGAGCTACCCAGTCTTGTTCCTGGAGAGCTGTTGCTGGATTTGAACCACCAAGCCCGTGGGTTGCAGTCCCGGCCCCACTCACCCACTATACCACCGGGGCTCAGCCCGTTTTTTATTTGCTTAACACATCTTTCTAATAAGCCTCCATGACGGGTCGTGGGTCCTTGGAGAAAATCTACCAGATCACTCTCTTTGGGATCTCTGAGAGTCACCCTCATCCCCTCTTTCCCCTTTTCCTCAGACACCCACAGGGCAGTTCTCTCCAAGCCTACAAGGTCACCTGATCAGCTTCCTCCACCGCCTGCTCCGGGAGGCCCTTGGCAGCTTACTGCCTGCTCCTGGTAGCCGTGCCCTCTGCCTTGTCTTCGATCCAGAGCAGAGAGGAACAAACACAGAAGACACAGAAAGACACTTACCGATGCACAGCGGACAACCGTGATCAACACAGAATCTTCAGCTTCCCTAAGGGGATAAAAGAGAAAAGTTGTTTGGTCATTTTGAGGTGGTGGTGGTGGTGGTGGTAGTGGTGGTGGTGTGTGTGCCCTGGTGGGAGTAGGAGGCCCAGCCTTGCTCTTGGAGAGCCGCTACTGGATTTGAACCGCCAATCCTGCGGGCCGCAGTCCCGCACACAGCCACTACGCCACCGGGGCTCAGCCTAACTTGATTTCTTTGGCAAAGTGAAGAAGGACATGAGGGAAAGCCACAGTGCACAAAGGGGGCTATGCTGACCCAGCGTGTTCCTTCCATGTGGTTGAAGTCTGCACACTCATCCGTCATCCAGTCTGAACCTATGGCCACCAAGTAGAGGCATTTGAATCTAATGGCGCTTTTTGATGAAGAAGAACCCATCTTGCTGGCATGACTTCTAGCTAGAGTTATGTCTCCCCCACCCCGGAACGTTTTAAGAGAAAACACTCACGATGCCACTGCAGAAAGCTTGGGTTAAACACTGCATTGGAGAATAAATGTCCGTGTGGGCAACATTTGGGAGCGTGAAGCCAACCATTTCACGCGCTCTCTGGATGCACAAAGCCAGTGTGATGAGACCAATCCTATACTAGACATCTTCCCCGATCTCTTACATTCTAACAGTGAACAAATCAACTGGACAAAAACCAAGCCATTTTTGTTTTAGCAGACAAGACTGGGAAAAAAATATATATATATTCTACTTTTTTCACCAGGGCTTCACAGAGAAGCAATTGGCGAAATCATTTCATTTGCCTTCTCGCAATCTGAGCCTTGAGGCCAATCCCTGCCGCCATGCTCTTTTCTCAGATGCACCCAATCGGAGGCTTCCACGTGGCTGGGCTGGCTTTTTTTCCATCGACATAAACAGGCCTTTTCTGAGCTCAATCACCCTAAACCGAGGTCCAAGTGCTCTCAAAAGGACACCTGGGCCTGGTGGGTCTTTGGAGGATGTAGAGAGGTTTGCTTGGTGTTGGGTCAGTTTGCTCTGCTGTGCTCCCCTCGGCCCCTTTCTTTATAAGAGTGTGTGCCGCTCGTAGACGCTGGGCCCTGTGCTAGAAGGCAGATGGCGGAAGGCGCAGACGCTCAGCACACACGCTGACCAGCTGCTCCCCCAGCGAACGGCTAAACAAAATGCTGTGGGTACATGGCGCGGAGTAGAGTTCTGATCCACGGCACATGCGCAAAAGACGTTAAAGCAGCAGAAAGACAAGGGCTCGACCTTCGGCATCTCTTACAACACCGCTGAGAATCCTTGGAAGGTGGGGCGTGCATGGACCAGCATCATCTTCCCACGGTGCCCAGCACGGAGCCTGGGGTGCAGCGGGCCTCCAGGCAGTGCAGAGAGCATGGCCACGCTGCCCGTGCTCTTTGATAGGAGAGCAGAGACAAGCGGCCTCCGCTACCAGGCCCTCTTAATACCCCGGGGTAGGGGGTGGGGGGTGGTAGGCGGAATCCTGACATGGCCCACCCTGCTGTTTTCAACACGGGCCCCTCTGTCCGGAGGGTGGTGGCGACAATGCGGTACCTCAGAATAGCCACCGCTCGTTCATGGGAGAGGTCTTCGGCGGGCTCGTTGTTCATTTGGAGAATCTGGTCCCCGGGGAAAAGCTTGCCGTGCGCAGAGCCTCCTGTGCGAGAGAAATGCAATCGGGGGTGCTCGTCCTGGCAGGCTGGGGTCCCCACTCGCCCAGCAGCACAGCTGGGCGTCAGCTCACCCTCACCACCCCAGGACCCTGGCTCACCCTCCAGACATTGCCCCCTCCCCCTCACCACCTGGGTTGACATGGACCTCCTGTCCCACCCTGTTTGCAAAGCACGGAGGATGTACCCACCAGCCACTTGAACTTGGGGCGCCATTTGGAGAAAGGCTGGCGGGGGAGGGGTGGCAGGTGTGTGCGCGGACATGTCCATTCGCTATTTCCAGTCCAACATCAATACATAGCCAGAACATGGTAACACACACTGCATGCTCAGCCTGCGCCTCCCCACCTCCACACGACCTCTCTTTCACAAACGCAAGTGAAAACAAATCCATGGTCCCTATGAGCAGCAGGCCAGACACTCCCCCCAGCTGGAAGCCTGGGAGCCCTGGCTGATCAACCAACCCTTCCTCGGACCCAGAGACCAGCCCAGGAGTGGTGGGGTGGTCAAGGCTGGCGGGGGGGGGGGGGTCTGGAGTCTGGAGCAGCAGGTGCCCTGGGGACCCGCCCTCCCCTCGCAGCACCAGAGGATGGGGAAAGGCCCCAACAGAATGAGGTCAGAATTGGGTGTGTCCTTCCTATCTTCCTGGGGGTAGCGTCTTTGGGGTTTGGTTTTTGCATGTTGCTACAGGAAAGCGAGCCAGCGGGGTCTTCTCACGAGATGTGAACTCAGGGAGCTTCCCAGCAGTCCTCACCTGCCGTGACGGCCACCACCGTGAGAGGGAGGCTCTCCGACACGTGGAACCCGTAGTCCTGGAGGACGACGTCCTTGTCGACCTTGACGGTGTGCCTCACGGCTGGGAGGGTCCGGGCTGGATTCCCGGGGGACACATCCGCTGCAGCCACTTTAGCCCTGAAAGGGGAGTGGGCGAAAGAGGGGAGGAGTTAGTGGCCACAAGCAGGGTCAACCCTTGGCATTCTGCAGGGGGAGGGCGCTGAGCTGAGCGGACACCCAGTCACCCCTTGGGAGCAGCCAGGCTGGTACCACTTGGGAAACTGGCAAGCAGAACCCGGCCCGGTGCTCTAAACACAGAGCCTGGCACGAGGAGGCCCGGGGAAGCCAGTTTCCACTTTGCTGGTAGGGGTGAGGGTTCAGGCAGGTGGCAGCTACAGGGGAGACATGGGGGCTGAACCTGGAGCGATACTGGGTGCTGTCTACACATCTCAGATCCGGGACTACAGAGAATACTCAGTCCCTGCTGCTGACAGAGAGAGAGAGAGAGAGAGAGAGAGAGAGAGAGAGAGATGATGGCCCACAATCCACTGCCTTCTTCTCTGTACATTATCAGCTCTCCATTTCCCCCCAACATCCCCTCCTATGCTCCCAAGAAGCCATTATTAACCCCTGGAGATTTCCCTATCCTGGACGTCATATACAGACAGACATTTTCAAACAGAAACAACAGACAACAACAACCACCACCAAATGAAATAGGAGAAAAGCTTCAACTGAAAAGAAAGTAGAAAAATATGAAAAACTAGAACACATTTTAAAAAAATGGGTCAATCAGGACATCCAATGACAGATGTGGTGTTAATTGCCCCCTCACTGCACCTGCGATGCTGATGGATCGCTTTAATGTGGCTTTTCTCACCGCAGTCTTGTGCCTCCTACCAAGGGCTTGGCCGGGACTCTGTAAGTAAGTTCCTGGGGCTACCAAGCTTGCTCATGATGCAAATAAAAAACAGTGTCCCTCTTGGGGACAGGACCAGGACAGTAAGGTGTCTGGAGGGGATTGGTGAGTTTTGTCGTCCTGTGAGTTTTAAGATGAGCCATCCCAGATGAGAAGGGAGACTTGACTGCTACTAAGAAGAAGCAGGTGTAGAGGGAGGCTAGGCCCCTGCCCTGAGAACCTCTTGGATCCAGGAGACAGAGTTCCGATACGGTAAAAGGCAGAAAATGACCGAAAACACGGCAGAATCCAGAGGTACAGAAGGGGCGGTGCACAGGACAGTGCAGGTGGTCTTCCCAGCCCACACAGCAAGGAGCTACAGTGGGGGTGCCAGCCTACAGCACCCACGGGTAGGAGGCTGGTTGGTGGAGGAGGTGACCCTGGGCACTTGGCAGAGTGTGGCTGCCCGACTCCAAGTGAGAGACCTTGGGGTGGAAGCTCGGTGTGGAATAAAGTGCCTGGGAGCCTTTCTCGGCTAAGCTGCGCTGCTCTGTAACACTCACCCATTGGACGAGGATCAAGGGCCAGAGAGAAGCCTGCCTGCCTAGAGGCCCAGCTGAAAAGCTGCACAGACCCACGAACTGTATCCTGCATTTTTCCTGATCCTGCATCGCAACCTGGCTACTTCCCTAAGGACCCCCGCAGTCAAGAGTGTGGCTTGTGAGTTCTGTGGGTCTGCGACAAAGAATGGCCAGCCCGACAGAGAAGCAGAGCGCCTTGGGAGGAAGAGCTAGAGTCTGCCTTGGTGAAGGGGTTGAAGAGAGGAGGCATGGCTGCCGTCACCTCATCCACACCAGTCTTGGGCTGTTGATCTTGATTCTCCTTCCACCTCCTGATGCTGGGGGAAGTCACACACCTTATGGCGAGTAGATAAACACACGGGCACTGCAGGCAGGAGGCAGTGCTGATGTGCCAGGACTGCAGACACTTTGTGGGAATCTGGCCGTGGTTCACTGGGGAAGCTCCCTGCTGCCATGCGGGAGATGTGGCTTTGATCCCCAGCCACACACAGCCATCTGTCCGTGGAGCCTTGTAGGTTGCTGTGGTCCTAAACAGGGTTAAGCCGAGTTTCCAGACTAAGACACACCGGTCGGAGCGGCCAGGAGATCTACTTCCAAAAGGCAGCCAATGAAAACCGCCTGCAACAAACTGGTCCGGTCGCTTTGCGCGCTGGACGTTGAGCCGATGACGGCTAGCAGTGGCAAATGCGATTCCACAGGCGGGCTGTGTCCGTGATGGTTGTGGTAGGTATACAACCTGCTGTCAGTCTGAGAGGATTATGAGCAAAGGGGCGGAGTCTCACCTGCCAATCATTGTATAGTCAATGAGGCCTCTGTGTGGGCATGACCTTATCCTGAGGGTTCTGGAAATTCCTGTATTTCTCTCTCTCTTGGCTCACTCCCTGGGCGACACTGCACCTGAAAGGCACATGGAGCTATACTAGAGGCCTGGAGGAGCCACGTGGAGATCCCTGCCAGCGCTGAGACACTTATAACGCCACTGGATCCACCAGATGTCCCACTGACTGGCCTGTGAACTTCCTGCATTCAGCATCATTGCACGTGTTACTTGAGTCTGAAGAGGAATTTATAAACTGGTATCAGACATATAGGTTACTATGGGACTTACGGACTTGATCTGAACTGGGCTGGGATATTTTCTCAATATTCAATTGCTGTTATATACAAAGCACTTTCCTATACGCATGTGCGTGTCTATGACATTGTTTCTTTAGTCTACCTAGACTAAGACAATGATTTTACCCCCCCACCCCTTTTATTTTATGGTGACTTATCTTCCTGCCCTTCAACTTTGCACCTGTGAGGATTCTAATATGAAGGGGCTTCAAAAACAAAACAAAACAAATCCACAGGAAAATGGAATGAAAAAGAATGGAAATTGTTCTATACACTGAGGATTCCCTCTGTATTAATCTTCAAAGACATCTATGTTCTATATATTTAAAAAAAATCACCCAAAAGTGCTTAAGCTGAAACTTCAATTTCCTACCTCTCAAAAACCACAAAGCTAGTCCTAAGCTATTTTTTATTTGTCTGTGGTTTTTAAATGATTTCTGCCCCCTCCAAGAATCAGGGTTCTTTTCTGAAGAAGACTACACAGGGGTGGGATGAGGTGTTTACTGTCTTTGTAAACAACAGAATGTTGAGCAGAAGCAGCTCGCTCAGGACTCTGAAGTTAGGGCCCATCATTTATTCTCATTCATTTGCTAAATACTGTCAGGGCCTCTGCCTCATGCAAAAAGGCCTCACTTATCTGAAAATCACTTCTCTGCCATTTGTAACGCTCTCACATTTCAACGAGGACCAGGAAATGGGAGGGATTGCTTCCACGGAGCCAAGATGTATGTGGCTGGCGCAAGTCGAAAGAGCCTCACGCACATTTTCCATCAAGGGCCCGTCAAGCCCTCACTCCAAGCCAGTCTGAGCTCTGAGGTCCTGAACCAGAAAGGTGCAGTCGTGGAGTGAGAGTATCTTCCGGGAAGTTCGGGGGTCGTATGAAGCAAGGTCAGCAGAGAGATGTAACGGAAAGGAAGCAAAAGGCTGTGCAAACACTGAATAAAACCCATGGCTTTTCCTGATTTTTTTTTTTAAGTTAAACTATAAAGGGATCTTTAGTTAACAAAAGTGTTTCTGGACACTACTGCAGGAATGAGGGGAAACTGTAAAGGCACAGCTCCCAGTCTTAATCTGCTCTCATCAGACAGAGGCAGGAGGCAGAACTGCCTGGCGAGGTCTTCACCCAGGAAACTGAACTGGGAGTCTAGATGAGTGGGCCCAGTAGTTACACTAGCCGCAAGGTACTCAGTTCGAAACCACCAGGCACAACACAGGAGAAAGAAGAGGCTCTCCACTCCTGAGAAGAGCCAGGCTCAGAAAGTCCCGGGGCACGTCTGCTCTGTCCTACCCCTTGACAGTGAGTGTGGAGTGAGTTACTGAATGAGACACGGAGGTGAAGTGCATGACAGCAGTCAGAAAGGGGGCAGTGTGACATCCCCAGCCTCTCTTTGGGACAAAGATCTGGCGGTCTTTCTTGTGTGGGTCAAGATCCAAGTCCTGGAAACCTCGGAGGGCCCTTCTCCTTTGTCCCAAAGGGTCACCCTGAGTCAAAATCAACACAACAATGGGTCTGGTTTTGATTCTGACCCCCAAATAATCCAAGGTAGTGGGGAAAAAAATCACCATACCGCTGTTGGGCACCTTGCCAGATGATAGATTTTGAAAGGTAAAAAAAAGAAAACTAGCAATAAGCGGGGTCCCTCTATGGCACTCTGGGGAGGAGACGCATTTCAGGGACTTGGGGAAATCCAGGAAGGCATCGGCGAGAGAAGGCTGCATGGTCTGAGTGTGAAATTTAAAAATTTTTGCATCCACAAGGGTAAGAAGAAAGTATTGCTTTTAGGGTCTCAGTGCATACAGCACAGGTTCATTATAAAGAAAGGTGCTCTTCTTTTTTTTTTTTTTTAATGTTCTCACATGTCTAAGTTTTAGTAGGGGGCCTTGAAAAAAAAAAAAGAAAGAAAGATGACAAGCGCACTGCCCAAAGATCGTGAATTTAAAGAGCTGATCTTTTCCATTAGTCTTTTTTTTAAAAAATAATTTTATTGGGGGCTTGTGCAACTCTTATCAGTCCATCCATTGACTGCATGTCAAGCACATTTGTACATTTGTCGTCCTCATCATTCCCCAAACATCTGCTTTCTACTTGAGCCCTTTCTGTCAATCTTAAGCAAGAGGGGAGCTAATGAAGATGTTTCCGTGGCATCAACGGGCCCCAGGGCTGGGTGTTGGGTTTACCCAAGAAGACGCAGAGAGCTAAGGCTAACCCTAACAGTGATTTCCAAGGAATCTGCTGGGTTCAGAAGGTTATGGCGACTATCTTTTGGGATTCTAGATTTGTCTTGAAGGACACAGGCTGATCACGGAGCAATACGAAAGAGCTCAAAGAAAAGTAAAACTTTCATTGGCAGGAGAGTTGCATCAAAGAATTGTTTTCTGGGCTGAGCCCCGGTGGCGTAGTGGTTGTACGCGGGACTGCGGCTCACTGGGATGGAGGTTCAATTCCGGCTTCACCGGAGCAAAGGCTGGGCCTCCTACTCCCACCCCCAGAGGGCAGTGATGCTTAAAAAAAAAAAAAAAAGAAACAAAACAAAACAAAAAAGAATTGTTTTCCAACACAATGATACACCTGCTCATGCTTAAACAGTAGCAGGTACCTCCCTACTTGATTTTCATTGGGAAACTGTACTCCGATCACCCTACAGTCCCGATCTTACTCTTTCAGACTTCCTCTTATTCCTAGACTTCAAATAACACAAGAAACACGATTTTAGACCCTGGAAGATGCTCAAACTGCCATCTGGATATGGCGTAAGTTGAAGATGGCAGAATTAATTGGGCAAGGATTAGAGAAATGGAAAGACAGCCTTACATAGTACATAGACCTAGGTGGAGAAGAGTCCAAGAAACAATGATTTCACATTTTGATATTTTCACTTAATAAAGGTTTCTATGATTTTTGCGGTAACGTTTACTGACTTACCCTCATAAATGTAAATAAAGTAAGGAGCAGTATAGGAAAATACAAGAAGAAGCTTAATTAATAAAAAGCTTCTAACCGGGGCTGAGCCCCAGTGGTGTAGTGGTTGACTGCGGGACTGCAGTCCACAGGGGTGGTGGTTCATATCCAACCACAGCTATCCAGGAGCAAGGGTGGGCCCTCCTACTCCCACCAGGGGGCAGTGATGCCCCCCAAAAGCTTATAACCTCTGCTCCGCACTGTATACACACACACACACACACACACACACACACACACACATACACACACACACCCCTCAAAATGGATTATAGGCCTAAATGTAAAAGTTAACATGTAAAATTAACATGTAAAAGTTAAATGTAAAATTCTTGAGGGAAAATATGGGAGTAAATTTTCATGACATCAGGTAAGGAAAACTTTCTTATACATGACACTCCAAACACAGCAACAGAAGATGTAAAATGTACTTCATAAACTTTGTGCTGCCAAGGACGCCTTCAAAAAAGAAAATGAAAAGAAAACCGCTGAACTGGAGAAAATACTTGAAAAGAAGAAGACAGTCTGAAAATTGTTCAGGCATTCATCCACCATATGACAGAGCCAGTACCCCCCTGGGAATATAGATAAACAAGAGAAACAAAGACACATTCACATAGACGTTCCTGGTAAGCACGTGTGCACAGCATCACTCCTAATGAGTGCCGAGTGTCTCTGGGGCATGGTAACAATGTTCTAAACTGGGTTGTGGTGATGGTTGTAGAACACTGTAAATTTTGAATTAGATACCATTGAATTAGACACTTCAAATAGGTGAATATAGATGACCTGCCAATAAAACTTATAAAGTAAGTGAATATTTTTTTTGGGGGGGGGGGCATCACTGCTCTCCAGTGGTGGGAGTAGGAGGCCCAGCCCCACTGCTGGAAGTGAACCTCCGTCCCAGTGGGCCGCAGTCCCGCGCACAACCACTACGCTACCTGGGCTCAGCCCCAGGGCAACATTTTAAGGTGAGGCTTGAACCCTTTTCCGAAAGGAGAGCTTGGCTTCGGCAGTTCCCAATCGCCCACAGGACCAAAGCAATATTCCTCAATCTGGCTCTCTTGGATGCCATCTGTACGCCTTAGGCCCTGGCCATCACTCACCCACTACCCACAGACCTTCCCAAGTTTTTACCCCAACCTAATTTTACCTGAGGGCCCTGGCGGCACCGTAGTGCCAGTCTAGGCCTACAAGCCATGGAGCAAGTGCCGTTGAGAGCTTTTGTGCATCAGGCTGGCTTGCAGAGTGATGTGTATGCGCACGGAATTGGGGGAGCCGGGCTTGCTGACCCATGAAAATGGAGCTGAATGCCTTTGGGCTGACGTTTACTGGAATGGGGTGCCACTGGGCACTTAAGTTGGGGAGCTGGGTTTGCTGACCCGAGGAGCTTACGCTAAGTGCCTTTGGCTTGAGGCTTATAACCCAAGTGGCGTGTCTTTGGGGCATTTGTTAGGACTCGACGGAACTTTGTAACATGCCCCGATAAAACCACTCAACCCTGAACATTTCTTGCTGGCCATTTCAACCTATTAACTTCCTTAATAAACCCTTTGATCGTGGATTTTTTTCTGAGTTCTATGTAGCCATTGCAATGGATATTAGAAACTTGAGAGGTAAAATAGAAGACATTACGACCATACAGAAGGGTCAGATGAGTTAGCACTGATTTGGTGGCAATGGTCTTGGTTAATTATAAAATAAATGTGTGTCCCTACCAAATACGTGCTGTAAAATCTAACACACATGTCTCTCTAGAGTCAGCCACCCTGAATTCAAACGTCTGGCCTCCTACACCCATGAGAGAATACACTTCTGTTAAGGTCACTCATGTGTGACGTTTGTGGGAAAGGAGCCTTAGGTAACCAAGACACAGACTCTATAAATTGATTATTCAATCTCTTTAGAACATAATTGGGGAAATGAATAATATGACTTCAAAATCTGATCGTGTTCTTTAACTTTTTATGAGCATTTAAAATAACACCTCTCAAAGTAATGTCCGCCAAAGAAAACTGAACCTGACCATGAGTGTCTTGACGACAATTTATCTCTAGACATCCACTTATCTCTGTGTCCCAGGTGACCAGCCCTTGCATAGAGCGTGAACTCAAAACTTCCTGTTTGTGTCAATGTTCTTCTAAATTATCCATCATGACTTTATAAAGAATAAGGGACAAAATGGGAAACCATTCAACTGAGAATCGATAGAGTAAGCCCGGTGCAACTTTATCCCCCAAATTCTACACCAAGGAGCACAGGCCTGTGCATGTCAGCCTGACTCAGAAACAATAGTGAGAAAATACCCTTCTCCTGCAACTCTTAAAATTATATATATATATACACACATACATACATATATATACATATGTATGAATACCACAAATTTTCTTAATCTTCCTCCCCCCAACAGTTTTATTGTCATAAACCATAATTCATACATCATCCAATTCAATGGTTTCATAACATGAAGAAGACTTGTGCCATCATCACCACAATTCATTTTGGAACATCTTCCATCTCATCATTGCTATTAGCTCCCCCTTCTCCCGAGTGTCCCCTGCCATATGGACAAGGGACCATTCGTCCAGTTACGGTCTATGGATTTGCTTCTCCTGGGTTTCATATACAGAAAAAAACAACATTAAAAACAAACAACGAAACTGACAAGAATAACAAAGCTAACCAGATAAAAACCTCAATAAAAAAGCAGAAAATATTAAAAACTAGATGGATCACAAGGTGCTAAATGTTAACTTAACTGCAACTAAAACAATGCACTTTCCGATGCGTTCTGCCTGATAGCGAGGCTAATCACTTCATGGGCCTTGGGCAGAGGGGATCCCCCGGTTTTTATCTTTCACTTTAAAAAAAAAACTAGAAACAGCTTTACAATGGGTCTAAAGGGGTCCAATGATATAAGAGATGACATTTTGACTTAACTGTGTCAGCCACAATGGATTTTACAATACTCTGTGTGGTAACAGGGCTCTTTGAATCCCTCAACTGTGATGGGAGGGAATTCACCAGAAGCTAAATCCACGTGTAGACCCCAGCAAACTTTTCAGTTGGGGTTCACACTCCATTTTTCTTCCTCTCCTTTTTAAAGTCACTTTATCAGGGCTGTACAACTCACACAATCCATCCACCCATCCATGTGTCAAACACATTTATACACTTCTTGCCATCATCCTTTTCAAAACATTTTCTTTCTACTTGAGCCCTGAGTACCAGCTCCTCCTTTTTCTCCCCTCCCTCCACCCCCTTCCTTCTTCCCTGGTGAACTCTTGATAATTTACAAATTATCATTATTCTTTTCATGTCTGGTGCTGACCGGTGTCTCCCTTCACTCACTTTATTGTTGTCTGCCTCTGGAAGGGGTCCTAGGTAGATCCTTGTGATGGAAAAACCCCTGTCCGAGGGCGAGTTCAGCTTCCCGCGTTCCATCACCCACAGGCTGACAAAGTCCCTCAATCTCATGTTCATGGGTGCCATCCATGAGCCTGCGGTCCTGGCCAGAACCCACCCACCCATTGCCCTTCTCAAGTCGTTGCTCAGACCTAATTCGGGAGACTGGTTTAAGCACAGTGTCCCACTAATCACAAAATCGGTGTTCAAGGGCTGAGCCCCGGTGGTGCAGTGGTTGTGCGTGGGACTGCGGCCCACTGGGACGGAGGTTCAATTCCAGCAGTGGGGCTGGGTCTCCTACTCCCACCACCGAAGAGCAGTGATGCCCCCCCCCAAAAAAAAATTGGCGTTGAAACCCAGCAGCGGGTTTGAACCCACCGGGGAACGAGAAGGCCGTCTGTTCCCATGGAGATTTACTGCATTAGACACCCCGTGGGGCAGTTCTGCCGCCCATCTGGCGCCAAGAGTGGGAGAGGACTCAATGGCGGTGGCAGTCCCACCTGCCACACCCTCTACTTTTGTCTCTGGGTCTCCATTCTGCGCTGCCCCTGCAGGAGATTGTGAGGCCAGGCCACAGCCCAGTTCCCACATGACCTCTTCCATAAAGCCAGCCTAGCTTCTCGGTGCTCCAGCTCAAAGTGAACCCCGAGACCCCAAACGCTGCAGCTTTAACGGATAGCCATTTGATTTCATATCACTGCCCCTAACAATTGGAAGTGTCCGGAAGCAGGTATCACATCCCATCTCTCGTTTTGCTGGGTGAATGCAGATGGGCAAAGTACCCTATCTACACACCATGGTACAAAACTAAATAGTAAATACCTCTAATAAGATTGGCAAAAGTGAAAAATGTCCATGTAACAAGCACTAATAAGTAGCGATCTGAATAAGTGACAATGTAAGGTTTGCCTGTTTAATGTGCTCAACTGCACACACAATGCAGCCTCAAGGACCAGGATCTCGCGATGTGCTCCGTGTCCCAGAGTGCGGTGCGTGGCGTTGTCATCCTCTGCGGTTGCTCAAGCCAGACTCCTCCGGTTCTAACCGACTTTCTCCCACCGGGAGATCAGTCAAGAAGGACTGCCACTGAGGTTCCGGTTCGGCTGTGCACGAGCTGACTCCAAACAAAACGCATTTCTGTGGGTCTCTTGTGATCGCTGGGTGACTGCAGACGGGCTCTCTCAGACGCACACTGACCTTCGTCTCAGGAGGGTGCTGACAGAAAGGATACTTTTGGTGTTCCTGGGACAAAATAACCTTGAGATCAGGATTAACAAAGGTTTAACCAAATTCCCACGGCCATCACCCTGCAGCCTGGAAACACTGCAGTGTCCGTGGGAAACTGCCCACACAAGACGGCGGCTGTCAGAGAGAGCCGGAGTTTCCAGGAGGGTCAGGATGACCTTAGAGATAACCTCAAGGCAGCGAGGTCACTCCCAAGGTTTGGGCGACTGCTTCTTCAGGTGCCCAAGGGATTGTTTTGATAGATTTTCGCAAAGCACACAGGATGACCGTGGAGATTTATTACGAAGAGGTTTTAAGGAAATTAAAAATGTCCTTGATGACAAAGAGTCCAGGAAGCTTGCCCTGAAGAATTGACTTTTCTACCGTGACTTTTCTACTGGAGCATGAAGAGGGGTGGTCTGGGTAAAAATTCATTGGGAACTTTAGTGCCACCCCCACCTCCACCCCACTATTCCACCCCACCCCCTCAACAGTGCTCCCTGTGCTGCCTCTGCAGGCTTCTTTTTGTGCCCCAAACTTAATGTTGGCAAGGACCACCATGTGGGGCCCCGCAGGAGGACAAGACTGCCACTTTGAGTTGTGAATTCAGGACTCCAAAACTCCGCACACAGAGCAAGTGTAAAGACGGCCTCCACGGCTTGAGGGAGAGGAAGAAACGGCAGCTCCACACGTGGTATTCTTGTTCCATAGAGGTTTCTGCGATTTTCTAGCAAGGCTTTCTGACTTAACCTTCCTACGTCCCCTAATAGCTCACTGAGTCATAACACCTAGAGATCTCGACAGATGCCACCTTTCTCTCCGCTTCCCATCACCCACTGCTCCGGCTGTGCTGGGCTTCCCCACCCACCTCACTCTGGTTTCTCCTGAGCGAGCCTCCCCCCAGCAGTGAGGTGGATTTTATCGATGAATGCAGTACATATGCCTCCCCTGACGCAGAGACCTGTGGAACAAGATTTTCAAACCCTGAACACACCCTGCACTGCAGCCTGTAAGACCCAGCCATTCATGTTCTTTCTATTCTCATCAGTTGTCGCACTGACAATGTGAGCGAAGGGTAGGGTCTATAGCAGGCACATCACACCCACAAGAAGTCTCCCCATCGATTCAGTGTCCATTGAGGTTTTCTCTAGCCACAGGCTGGCAGTGTAAAAAGTTCTGCCCTCAGGCAGAGCGTGTCTGTATGTGAACTGCTGTGACTCCCCTGGCCAGGCGTGGGGTTTACCGTCGTGATGGAAAGTGGGGGGCCAGGTTAGGATTCACACCTTAAGATTACCAAAGGGCCGCACAACCTCTCCTGTGACCGTTTCTGTCTGCAGTAAGGTGCGTATTGCCATCAGGGGTCCTTCCCCACGTCCAGAGTGCCACCTGCAACTTCATGAACGGATCTGTCACCCATGGGAATTTTGCAGGACCAGTAACTGCCTTTGTTTTCTGCATCCTGTTTAAGAAGCCCATGTAATGGAGTTCTTTGGTGACCTCACGTGGATGGTCTCTCTCATCTGGATTTGTCTTTGTCCTGCTCAATAAAAGAGTTAATAAATGAGACTTGATAAGTGAGTCTCTATACATTGCATTGGAATTGGAGGGAGTTCTCCCCCACCAAACATATTCCAGCTGAATAATTCTTTTCTTTTTTTCCCCCAATCATTTTATTGGGGGCTCATACATCGTTTTTCACAATATATAAATAAGCATATTCGTCAGGCAACCTCACATGCCCACTTCTATTATTGTTCTCCAATCGTCCACCTTTTCCCTTAAGCCCCTAGTATTGGCTTTTCCATTCCTTCCTCTCTTCTCCTGGCCTCTCCTCCCCTCCAACCCTCAATAGTTTATACATTGTTATTGTTCTGTCATATCGTACACTGCCACTGCCCGACCTCTCCCCCAACCCACTCCTTTGATGCCCGTCCTTCAAATAAGAGCTTGTGTATATATCCTTGCTGTTGGTTCCATCTCTCTACCCCCCCCCCTTCCCTCCCCCCTTCC